>JAACJN010000180.1:0-93117 GCA_013368555.1 Collybiopsis confluens | reverse complement strand
ACTGTTGATTTCGACATCCTCACAGGCCGGAACGATAATAGCCTGAGTTTTCTCGGTATCCATGTTCCCAGTTTCGGGTTCAGACTTGTCTGCAAGGTTCATACGAGCTTCGAACTCCTTCCTAACTTCATCACAGATGCGTCGAGATACCTTGGCACGATCGTGGTGAAGAAGAGCGATGTGGGTAGCGTGGAGACCTTCTACTCGATGGTAATTGAGAAGGGAGTTGAGAACACCAGTTGGGAGATCTTTGAACTCTCCCAACGAGGTAGTTGCAACCTCATCCAACAGTTGAACCGAGATAGGATTCTCTCTCTCTTGTTTCTGGGCTAAGAAAGTAAAAGAAATATAAGAAATAAGTTAGGACGACTTGAAGAAAGAAGTAAAGTCGGCCTGAATAAATAAAAAAGGAAAGTGGACTAAAAGGTTCAATTATGGCTGAGCCAATCGAGAGGAAGAACAGGAATCTGCCGGCGGAAGGACTCCTCTGCCGCCCGGATTGGTTCAACACGAAAGGGAGACCTGACATGGCAGTTACACCGCTCCCAAGCCAAGTGACGCAAGTTAGGAATCGTTTCGTAATGGCCTAACCTGGTCAAAGACTCTTGGAACTTGATCAACCGAGCCAATTCGGCGGGACAAAGTGGCATATAGTGACACCATCCAGGAAATTGAGAATGGGCAGCATGAGCAGACTCAAGAGCAGCCGGATGGGTAGAGTCAAACTCTAGTCTAACTAGTTTACCCATGAGGTACTCTAGCGCGGCCGGATCATCACCAGGATGAGCACCAAGTGAATGAGAAAAGGGAGCTTCATCGGCTGGTAGGCCAGTCAGAGGCCGAAGATTGAAAGAAAAGAAAAGGGATAGGCATAAAACGAAAATGGAGTTAGGACGAACCTTCGGTTTCAGTCCGCAGGTCAGCGACATAAATTTGTGTACTAGCAACCCGTGCAGAGTCGGAGGTACCGATGTCGGATCTAGACTGCGTACTAGAAGCATGGATGGAGTCCGAAAGACCAGCCTAACTCGAAAATGACGAAAAGAAGGAAAAGCGAAGAATAGAAAGACTTACGCTCTCCACCTTTCGTTTCTTTCCTTTCTTGGAAGTCTTGACAGGCTCGTCCGAATCATACTCTACCTTAGAAGACGATTCACCAGTCGCCTACACGAGGAAGATGAGTTAGGACGAAGCAATAATGAAAACTTTGGACATACTTTGGATTTTCCAGTGCGAATATATTTCAAAGCGTCTGGATTCACCGGGGTTCTTTGACGATTTGCGAGCTCGGTCTCATACTCATTCTACATGGAATAACAAATAAATATATAAGTTAGGACACACTGTGTCATGAAAGAAAAACATACCACGGCAGCATCCAACTGTTTCATGAACCCAGTTAGACGGGAAGTTTGCATGTCGTGTTCAATGTTTGGAATAAACGGAATGGAATCCTCAAAGAGCGCTAGAGCTTCGGTCCGAACTTGCATGGTATGGGGACACGAGCATGTTCACGAATAGTGACATTCTCAGTCTACAAGGAAGTTAGGACGAGGATTCAAATATGAAAAAGGAAGATTACACACGAGAGCATTGTACAATTCCTCCACAAAGGGACGGAATCGCTTTTGCTTTGTCAAGGAAGGCGGATTCTTCTCCGGTCGAGGGTAAACTCGACTGATAGCAATGAAATGCTCATGAAGAGCGTCATATGCTTTGCTGATAGCCTGAAGAGAAGGATGAATTTCCTTCTCTCGAGTTAGGATTTTCGGTTTTGGCATGAAAACGAGTAAAAGATGATAATGCGCGAAGGGATATGATTTTAGTTTGGGTAGGACTGGAAAATTGTTAGGACCTTTTATAGGCAGCCAGTTCATCATCTAGGATCGTACCAACGCAACTGAGGACAGTTGGGATCTTTAGTTTGGGGGAGGAGACCCGGAAAATTTGGAAAAACAAAATGTCCAGAAAACTCTAGACACTCCAAAATTCCCTCAGATATTGGTCCTAACTACTAGCCGAACGTTTCGAGCACAATCATGCATTGGGAATGGAATTTCCTTACTTATCTGGACATGATTAACGCTACAAAATGACAAGAAAAGAAATATTGCTGTAAAATAGGTGGAACGTGTATGATTAAGTTAGACGAACTCGGAACTTATGAAATAAAAAGGTTTCGGACCGTCCTAACTTAGTTGTCACACGGGAAATTCAAGAAAAGATCATATATTTTTTTTTGGTAGCTCATAAAAGAGCCACCCGGCGCAAAGTAAATACTACAAATTTACTCTTAGCAAGAAACCTAGCAACGTTTACCTAGGAATACTTGAAAAGAGTCCATACAATGCAAAAAGAAAAATATTACAAAAGAGTCGAAGGTACCACAAAATTGGTACCCCCGACTCGACCCACGCGTTATCGATGAAACAACCTACGCGACCAACTCGTCCCGCTCGTCCAGCGATCCGGATCCCGTAGCGTCCGCGATCCCGATGTCTACCACGGATTCCCTCGCGTTAGCAATACTATCCTCAAGGAGGGTAGTAGCCGAGGAATCGGGCAGAACGGTTGGAGAAGAGTTAGGAACGGGAGAGGAAGGCCCAGGAACTTTGTCGAGCGACTCTCGGACAAGTTCCAGCCATTCCTGAAGCGTTCGATCGCCGGTGTCGATCTTGCCAAAGTTCAGGGGGCTGTTCCAGTCGAACACAGTAGCTAGGAAGCTAAAGTGTTCATACGAGAAGCGAGCCACCGGTTCGTCTCCCGCGGTCGAGCCCAGACTCTTGAGGACGATCATGGGATCGCTCATGCTGTCGGAAAATAGACCGAAACACTGTATGAAGTGTTCGGTCAAGCGGTCGATGGCTTTGACTTGGGCGTTGAGCGCCTCGTGAGCCATCATCAACGCAGCGCGAGCGTCCCGAGCGGTCTCAAACCGAGATTGGGCATCTAAGGGAAAGAAAAATAAAGTTAGAAATGAAATTTAAAAATAAATAAATGCCTACTGTTAGGAGCAGTCTTGAACTGCTGGATCATGGCGTTCATGACCGGCAAGCCTTCCTCCAAATCCAAGGTCTTAAGACATTTCGTCTTATTGGACTGACAGGTCCCACAACGAATGTGCGGCTTCTCGTAATTGCAAGGAGTCTTCAAGCGAATGCATTCGGTGCATCGCTGATCAACACCAGACGAGGACGGGCGAGCTGGCTAAAAATAATAAGTTAGGACACTGATGAAAAGAGAAGAATATGAAAGAATACTTACCTGTGGAAGGGGATAGGCCATTTTTGGGATGTCGGAGTAGTTCATGTTGAAGTTGTTAACTCCAACAAGGCTACCGACGCCGAGGAGCCGTTTGTCGATGTTGACATGGGCAACTTGAGTCCTAAGCTTCGGACCGTTCTAGAAACAGAGTAAGTAATAAATTAGGAAAGGAAGAATTTAAACGAAAAGACATACCGTGTTCGAGTTCGGTTCATCACCAAAGTTCGTTTCTTCAGGGATGAACTGCTCAGCGATCAAGAGGGGGTCACCTTTGGTGGTGACAGCGACACCTTCGAATCCCGGGATGGGTGTAGTCGACGGCTGGTAAGACCCAGTCGGCAGCTTCTCCCTAACTCCAATCGAGGCCCTAGTTCGGGTTCGCTTCCCTTTTGGAGGGGGCGATGGCTCTGGAGAAGGAGTCTTGCGACGAGCTGCGGCAACCGCGCGAGATTTAGCTCTTGATGCAGGAGCCGGCCTTTTGCTTGACCCAGGCTCAGGCTTGATGACGGCTGCGGACAAATGCTAAAAGAGAAATAAAATGAAAGAAAATTTAAGTTAGGAAGAAAACAGTCATACCTGACGAGAAGTACGTCGTCTAGGAGTACTTATTAGCGTACGACGCGAGGCATGGGGAGGAAGAACGAACTTTGCAGTGGGGACGGAGGATTTGACGCGTTTTTCTGAAAAGAAAAGTTGTTAGAAAGCGCGGAACGAAGTTAGGATCAGAGACTTACTTGGAGACTCGTCTTCTTCTGAGTCCAAAATTAAATCGCTTTCCTCCTCGTCGTCCTCCTCCTCCTTGGTATTCCGGGACCGCTTCAAAGACCTGGAAGGGACCTCGGGGAGAGCCTTACCCTTACCCTTGTTTGCCGAAGGGTTTGACCGCTACATGAAAAATGAATAAGTTAGAACGAACATACGAAAGGGAGAAAGAATAGTTACCTTCTTTGGGACCGACTTCGAAGCTACTGCTTCCTCGAAGGGATCCATGGATTGGTAACGAGGTGCAGGAGACTTCTTGAGCTGTTGCGTCTCTTCCTCCTTCGAAGAATCGTTGGAAGAGGGAGCGAGCGGGGAAACCTGACCGGGGAAGGTGAACCATTCGTTAGCCTTATCTCCTATGGCATTCCATAGAGATAGGCCCTCGATGTGGAAATCATCGAGTGGAATCGGGGGTTCGTCGGGGTATTCGTCGTCGGACAACTGAAATTTCCGCTATGAAAAGAATGAAAAGGAATTCTAGTCAGTTAGAATAATGTGAAAGGACAATTGGGAACTTACCTCGAGGTTTTCCATCTCCTCCTCGGAGTATTTCCAACCTTTAAGCTGCGACGTTCGCTTGGAAGAATCGCCGTAAGTAAGGACAAGATATTGGGCCATGCCCTTTATCACCACCGCAAAATTCGGACAGTTCGTGCACGAAGCCCAGAACTGATGCATATACGTCTGAAAAAGGAATATCAAGATTAAAAATAAGAAAAATGATAAAAGAAAAGAAAAACGTACTAGGGCAGGACGCGCTGTTGCCAACGCCGATTCAATGCGCGTGTGCAGATCGTTCTCGGAAGCGCGATTGCGTTGTGCAAAAACGCTTTTGAACGCGCGAAAAATCGAGTTCGTAGCACGGTAGAGATCAACGCCCTTGGCGTAAGTTAGGCCCGTCGCACCTTCGACAGGCTTGTACCATTTCGCCAACTTTGCTGGATAAAAACTTCGAGGAGGTTTGTTGGTGGCCAAGAAAGGATCGTCGGTGGCGAGAGCCGGGTATTGATACGCGTCGATGTTTTCGGGAGAGAAATCGGCGACGTCGAAGAAAGAGGGGGTCAGATCTTCCTTGAATTCGAAGCCCAAGGCCTCGACAAGCTCGTTGGCGGTCTTCTTTGAGTTAGGGAGGTAGAGTTTGGCGGGAGACATGGGGGAAGAAAAAGAAAGACTGACTTGGTCGAAATTTTCAACCGAGTCAGGCTTTATAATATCTTCGAACCCTAACCCATACCCATCATGATCGATGAATGATATAATCCATGACAGATCCCGTGCTTCTAAAGAAGCAATATCGCAAGGAGCAGTATTATAACTGCTCTTTGAAGGGAAATGAGATGCCAAAGTGGCTAATACAGTCGGTTAGAAATCGGTTCGGCGATCAAATTGATTGACGAACCAATTTGATTGATACAAGTCTCGGGATCAAAGCGAGTAATATGTAGCAGGCCGGACTCGGCAAGATATGATAAGAGATAGCACAGAAATGTAAAAGCGTGTTAAGTTCCTCTTTAATAGTGTTAGGCACTTAGAGGTGGATGAGCAGAGTTGAACCCAGAGTTAGGCTATGACCGGGGACGGTCAGAACTTTTAGTTTGGGGGAGATGATGCGATTAATTTGCGTTCATGCGTGAAATCATCCAAAGTACGACTTTCTAAGTTAAGAAAGTATACTTGAGAGCTGAGACGAGCCCTAGTCGTCAGCTAACAAGCTAGGCAACTATGTATGCGATTAATCGAGGATTGGACCAGGCGTCCTAACTATGTTTACCTGGGTCGATGGTAAACCATACACATCTTTGTATAGATGGCTTATGAGAACTTGGTCCTAACTCTCGAAAGTTAGCAGACTCACCCATAAACCGCCAAGGGTCTCATATATGAGCTAGTTACTTGCTTCGTATCAAGGGATCGAAGACCTGCGAGGCTATTTAACACGTGGCACTTATTCCAGTGGCTCTTATCGAGTCCTAACTTGGTTTCACCCGAAATGTTATTCGATGATACTGAGTACTTGTACCAAATGGAACGAAAAGCCAAAAGATATGAAATGACATGATATGATACGACTTAAGGTCGATATATGCGACATATATTAAAAGATATGTAATGAGAAGCTAGGATACTTCGGCACTCAACGGAGGAATTGTTGAGAGTACGTCCAAGTACGTTGGGCGAGCTAGGCCATAGTTCACAGGGACCGGTACCGACATTCCGATGCCAGATCAGTTATGACCCGTGTTACCATGCGGAACTAGAAGCTGGAGTATATCCAAAGGTTAAAAGAATTATCAAGGCACTCTAAACCAACTCTGGACAAGTTAGCCGATCCGTTTAACCATCCGATCCGTCGGACCTTTTACTCGAAATGGAAGAATCCTACGAAAACTAGTTAGGAAGGACTATCCAGGTGATCGGTTTACCTGGGAGTGGAATTGGAGTCGACATTTCAACATTTTCTTGAATATTATTTGGAGTTTGAGGATTTTAATATTATTTATTATTTTACGGTATATATATTCCGCACGTATGTATCCTAACTTTAGATTACCCAGTGCGGATCTCACCTTATATTATATTTTGCTCAGTATCTGCCGGAGTGGGCGTCTGAGAAGTGCAAACCAGCGGGAAAACTCCTGTGTAGCCAATAAGAAAAGAAAAGTTACGAAATTTGCCCGGTCAAGGTTGTGGTGAACTAGACCGCGTATCTACCAAAAAGTTGTCCTATCTTCGTTGGGAAGTTGAGCCCTTGCCCCCCTTCGTTGATCTATCCAAAAGTCCATACGAGGAAGTTGAGCCCTAGCCCCTTCGTCACTGGCACAAGTCCGTTTCGAGTTTAGTTTAAGTTAGAAAGGCCAGTGCGCCCCTACTTCGACTAAAAGCGATACAAAGTTATATAAAAACCTAGTTAGGCTACATCGTAGTCGAGCGTCGAAGCAGTTGAGCCCTAGCTCCTGTGGACAAAGAAAACCTAAAAAGCGATAGATTCTTGCGGAACCCGCGTAACCTTTGACAAGCACACTCGCACCTTTATAAAATTTGATAAGGCGGAACCTGTCCTAACTTACCTAAATACATTTTGGGTTTAGTTTTGGTTTTGGGTTGTGGTAGTAGTGATCCCACGCACTGCGCGTTAACGGCATGCTACATGGACTGAGGGACCTTCTTTTCCGACTGACAGACCCGAAGCAATGACGAGGGGCTGCGGGTAAATCAGTAATGGGACAACAGCTAAACACTTGGGAACATACAAGGGTTACGCTTTTGATGCAAAACGTTGAGAATCCCAAAATTTCCCAGCGTTATCCTCTTCCTCCATGTCATCAACGTCCGCCACCATATTCTGATCGTTCACTAAAGTCCTCCCTGACATGTCGAAATCACTTTCTCTCCGCAGATATGCGAATTCAGGGTCGTCATCATCACCCATGATAACGGTCGTGTATTGAGCCGCAAACGCCTTGGTTTGTTCATTTTCGGCTGCAAAACAAAAACGGGAAATCTTAAGATATGGTGTAGAGAAAACCACAAAGAATGTATAAAACGTACCCACAGGGTTCTTTCATCTTTCGCCGGATACGACGGTTCCTCTCGTCTTCTTCCTCCTCGTCGTCGTTTTCATCTATACCACCCCGGCCACGTCTTCGTTTACCATGGCACAGGTGACCGTCGACAGCCATCCTGGCAAGCCCTTCGTCTCGAGCACCGTCCACAGTTGAAGGTGTTCCCTTTATATTCAAACTCAGTAAAAAGGTCAAGAGAACTAGGACGAGGAGAGTAACCTTACTGATACTTCTTGGCAATACCTTCGCCTCCGCAATCTCATTCTGGTTCATCACTTTATCATCCACCAAAGTCTCCAGCGTCCGATCTTGATCTTCTCCATCCTCTTCATCCTCTTCCCGAAGCTTATTGAACCCAAAAGCTTCTTCTTCATCGCTCTCCTGTGCTTCTCCTTTGATGAATTCCGATTTCTCCAGTTTTCATCGAGGTTTGTCAATCTTGGGTCGATCGACGAAGCGTTGTGGTTTCTTGGAGTATATGTTACTTGGACTAGGCAGAAGCGGTGGGATCGACGCGCGGGTTGTTAGATTTGATGGGGAACTGGTATTGAAAGGCGAAGAAGACCTGTGCTTCGTAAGGCGTCGCGGTCTGTTTGTAGGTGAAGGCATGTCTTCATCAATATCATCGCCCCACCCCACCTTCCGAGCAGCTCCCACAAGCTCACTCAGTGTCCTTGTGATATTGGCGTCTTTCGGAGCGGCAACCGCCTGCAGTTGCCTGAGTTGGCGATGGATTCACCAGAGTGGAGGTAATTGGGAGGCAAGTTGGGACTGGGACGGCGTTAGGTTGACTTTTGGGTGACTTTTGGTAGTGACTCCAAATGTTCTATGCCGACGGTAAACTTCCGCATTACCATCTGGTCGTGTTTGCGTAAGGAATCTAACATACCAGAAATAAAAATAAAAACAGGGAATGTGGTCAGCCACAAATGCGACGGAAATGTTAGGAGGAATGGATCGAATTACCCTTAGTCATTGATGTACATCTCGGGCTCATTGGTCGTAGACTTGTTTGCGGCATTGAGCAGCAGGAACTCCTGCTCCTTTTCGATCACTTGATCAGCTTGAAGCTTCAGATTTTCGTCAACTTCGAGAGCGGGTTGCAGTCCTATATCTTGAGTCAGGTCAAGCGTATCATTCCGACGAAGCTTTGCAAAGAAGTTGCTCGTCTTGTGTGGGGGAAAACGGTCAGTATGACGATCATCACATCTTTTGATAAGGTACTCACTTGCGCAGGTTCTTTGGGAGTTCTGAATGCTGGACGACTGGAGGATGGTTTCTGACTATCAGAATTGAAGAACTCCGAAAAGCCAGCTTGCAGCTTCTGTGTCTGTACATCCTCTCCGTCATCCGAAAACGAGGAGAAAGTGAAAACCTGTCGTTTCCGAGGAGTAATTCGTAACAAGAATGGATCCTGTTCTTCGTTCGAAACGGATGCTTCGGAAGTTACTTTTTGAAGCCTAGCGGCAAAAGGAACAACGGCGGGGGTAAGAAGGTTCAATGTTGGGCATGATGGGTGTCAGAGGGATTCGGGGTTTCTCCTTGTTCTCGTCTCCCGTGGAATAACGATCCAGGTTGGGGGACGTCGAACGGCGGCTCGCAAGATCTTCTGCTAAATTGAATGGAGATGCAACGAGCTCCGAGAGGTCTAATCCTAGAACCGCTGCTTTGGCTGACGAGGTCGTGTCGAACTACAGCCGTGTTCTCTCTATCCTCACTGCGATCATACGTGAGGTGGCCGTCATTCTCCTTGTCGCCTTCGTCCTCGGTCTCGTCGTGAGAGGAATCTGATTGACGAAAGGGCACTGAACATTTTGGAGTTTCCAAGATCATGGAATTTGCGACAAGCACTTTCCCAAATGTTCGCTGTGGCTGTGGACGTCCATTCTCGTTGCTTTCGTCTTCAGTGTCCGACTCGATGGCAACGACATGGGTAGGGCGTCTCAGAGGAGCATCAGGCTGTGAAAGTTCCTCTTCTTCTCCGGCTCCATCTTCGTCAACCATTGTAATATCTTGATCCTCCTCGCCTTGATCCTCTTCCTCTTCATCACCGCCATCCAATCCCGGTTCGGGACTCGCCGAGCCTCGTAGGTCGGGAGTCCATTCCTCATCCTTCGGATCGTCTTCCTCGTCGTCGAGACCTCCCGCTTCATTCGTTCCCGATTCTGCTTTCTGTTCCAGTGCTTTCTGAGCATACCGGGCAAGATCAAGCTTTTCTGCCACTGATCTCTGGACCACAGCCTCCATCGACCTCCCACCTCTTCGAACCCACTCGTCGCTCTTCTCCTTTGACTACGTGCATTATCTTCTTTGGCACTCTTCAACAGAAACCCGTTCAGCTCTGCCTGCGTACGAACTTCAGAAGTCGACGTGACTTGACCACTCGCCCGGTGCAAGGTGTGTATTCCGGCATGTTTCTGCAGGATCCGTTCGCTCGCCGTCATACTGGATCGTCCAGATTTTCTAGCCTCGGCTTCTTTGACAGCGACCTGCATGGTAACATTCGAACCACCCAAAATTTCCAAATCATCATCCTCTGATATAGGATCCATTGAGTCTTCTCCTTCAACGAGCTCGATTTGAATGAGCTCGTAGCGCTGCATGAAAATAAGCAGTTGTGGAATAATCTGGACAATGAAGAACGTACGTGGAACTGAACAAGTTAAAAAAGTGTTAACTTGGTGTTGGGCGTGGTTCGAGGAATCGAAAAACTTTTCGTAGTAAGGAGACGTTGACGTTCCTTCTTTGTTGTAGGCTAGTACCATGGAGTCAATCAGATACGAATTTTTTGGCAAAAAAAAGTGTCTACCTTGACAAAGGACATCGAGCAAAAATATTGAGAATCCTTGGTCTACCCAATGAGGTACGCGCCTTCCTCCTCCCTCACATCCACTCAAATCAACCCGGCCAGATGTCTGTAAGATTCAGGCGTCGTAGGAAGAACCATTCCGTTTCCCCTCTTACGAAACTTATTCACCCATCCCGCACAAACCCAAACTTATCCATTGCCTAATCTCCAGTCTCGGATACACCCCGACGGACGACAATCGTTGACAGTTCTTTAACGTTCGACGCCATTATCCCTGCACCACAATATAAGCCGCCCAAAGGGATGCTACTGGTCCCCCGCTGCACCTTATCCGAGCGGTCTTTTCGTAGCTCGTATCGAAACCGACTTGTGCACAACGTCAAAGATGACGGTGTGCTGACCAGAAGGTGGGGTAGCAAACCATTGTTTAGAGACTGTATTTAGAGGGACCGGCGGAAGGCGTCTAGTAAAACTGAGTCGGGAGAAGATGAACAGGAGAATCTCCGTAGGAAGATCGTCGATTGTGGAGATTCCAGTTGGAACAGAACTCGGAAGCAGAGCAGAAGGAAGCGTAGGATGACGGCGCTCGTTAAGGTTCCAGTGATCAATTGGAAGACCAAGACAGAACCGGAGTAAGAACAGCCTGAACAGCGATATAGAGACCATTGATATTGAAACGTTCAAAGATTTCGCCGTTTTGTCTCCGTTTTCTAGGGGGTTGAGAGTAAGTTTGGTCTGAGTTAAGTTACGTTAGTAATGGCGACACACAGGATATACTGACGAACGCACCAGAAGAATTGATGATCGCTGCAGGGTCCCGAGCGGCTACTGGAGCGGGAAAGACGCACAGGGAAGGCAAGTAAGGTTCATTTAGTAGCTTGATTGGAGGAGGAACAAGACACAGGCAGAGCATGAACAGATCGAACGTCGATAGAGGCCTTGAAGGTTCTTCGAGTGAATAGCGTACGGGTTTGCTATACAGGGTACTGAAAAAGGTATCAGAAGAATGTAATGGTTCGGACTCTAGAGAACCGTTTGCTTACGGTAGCATACCGTATGGTCCTAGTCGAACATAGTATGCCAGGTGATGTACCACCGCCCCTTCGGAAAGCACCTTCGCTCATGGCACCTCCCCGCTCGCCTCATTCACTGAGAAATTTTAAGTGAAGGTGAGCATTTAAGAACAAATAGTAAAAGAGTGCTTCTCACTCTTTATTCAACCTTCAGTCGTCCTCCTCCACCACTGCGTAGGACGCTTCCGTTTTGAAGTTCCGCTGGAGGATGTATCGAAGAGCGACGCGGGAACACCTTCTAAACTTCCATTCTTCGTCGTTCCTCTGCACCCTCGTCCTTTTCCCATAATCCTTTTCCACTCTTTCCGTCTTCGGTGCCTACTTCTCGACCTTCTAGTAGCCCGAGATGCAGCATCCATGTTTACAGCGGTTGCAGAGTTCGTAAGAGCAGCATTGCCAGTGTCAAGACCTCTAACCCAAGGTGACTGATACGACTGAGAACGTTTCAACATTTGCGAGAGCTTCATCGCCGATGAAGAAATTAAGATATCTGAGTTGAATGCCAGATATCGGTTTAGGATATTCCTCTGGATAAGTGATCGAATTAAGCGTAACAGATCTTATTAGAAGCAGTTTGATACGTACCCGAACCAACAATACAACTGGGGCCGCATGCGGACCTTGTCTCTCCCCGTCAACTATCCCGCAGTCTATTGTCTATTGCACTCTATCCGCCGTTGCACCTTGAGTAGCTTGACAGTTCGAAGAGATAAAATAAGAGCGGGGAGGCACGTCAATAACAAAGTTATTCCGAGGAATATTGATGATGATGGAGGGAAGAAGAAGAGTGATTTGGACCTAACAACAAACAACAAACGTATTCAAGTTATATATTTGATGATACAGATGGTAGTAATACGGCTCATACATATAGGCACCACCTAAGTGTATGTCGTGTTGTAAACAGTTTCCTAATAAATAGTTTGATACGAATATTTACTCTGGAGATTGTTCACAAAGAACGACGAACATTGATCAAGTACATTTTGGGCTGTCCACTGCTCCTCCCATTGGGTGCGGGCTGGAACGAGCATGCAGCCTTGACGTATATCTGAAAGAGAAATAATTGCGCCTTGGGGTTGACGATGGGAGTCAAGCGCGGGCTCGAGGCGATACATTCCGGTCGCTTTATCAGGCGCCCGCTTGAAGCGGCTGTACCAAGTCACGTATGCTAGCGGTTCCTTGGGCCAGTTGCCTGGAGGTGGGGCGGGGAAGCCGTACCGATAAACTATCGAAGGAAGACGAAATATCACTTTCAAGCGAGCGGCTCGACATCCTAATTATCAAGTCAGTATTTCTCTGAAAGAGGTATAAGCTGATCATCACCTTCGACAGCTGTTGATTCTGCCTCATCGCTGTCTAATACTATGACAGTATCAAACCTGGGAACCGGGTTCTTCCGCGTTATCGGGACAGCCTTCAAAGTTTCTGGCTCGGTTTCTTCAAGCAATTTGGCCGGAGCAAACTTGTATTGGTGCCATACATCCAGAGCGGTGAAAGGAAGGTTGCTTTGCAGAACCGAAGCTTTGTTTTTCTGTTGGTTGACCGGCAGAAGCGAATTCAAGTATAGCTTCAACTCGGAAATGAAAGTGGGGGCCGCATGGGAGGCAACAATGTGAGTTAATTTTTTCGCAGTTTCCTGAGGCGATTTGGCCAAGTGAAGTGAGGTCGAGGCTTCAGCCCGAGTAAGGGTAGAAACATGCTGGGAAGTAAAAGGCTCATCCTGTGACCGGAGGTCTCCAGGGCGCTTCCCCTTTAAATTTCCTGCATTGTCAGATGCGGCGGGGTTATCAGGGCCTTGAGATTCAAACTTGTCGGACTCGGAGTCAACCCACGACTGGAAGAAATCGAAGGAGGCGACTTTCTCCTGACGAGAAAGCCACTGAATCATCTGAGGGAAATGGTCTCTCTTGTTGCTGGCCCTCCAGCCCTCTTTCGCGAAGTCAATATGAAGTCGTTCAAAAGATTCTGTATTGCAATTGTCGGTAGTACCAAGCCAGCGAATGGAATCAACATAATGTAGAAGCGAATGAAACTTTGGTATGTTGAAATCCTCTCGTGTTCCCATTTCAATGAAGTAGGATTTGTTCTTGTGCCATTTGTCTAATTTGTCCTTCATGTATCCAAGCGTATCTTGATCGTGGGAGGGATATTGAGCCAAGTGGATAAAATGGAGAAGGCTTCTGGCTGCAGTGATTCCCTTGGCGTCGATTTTCCCTACGAGGCAGGCTAGAAGAATACGGGCGATATGTTTGTATTCTGTCCCAGAAGCCTGGGAGAGAGTTGAGATGCCTTTGACAAAATGACGGACGCCATGGCTTATCGGCAGTGCTCGAATCCGTTTGTCTAACTCTTCTTCGCCCATCAGCTGCTGTATCCATGACACGAGATATTTAAGGATGCCCAGATAAAGCTGGTGAAGGATGTCGGGAGAGATACAGCGATGGATGTCGGTCAGAGGGAAACCCACCCAGAACGGCTCATAGTTCCCCCCTGCAACATCCTCCTCCATAGTAAGTGCATGTATTTTTCTGTCTCGACCACGCATATTATCCCGAGCGGATTGAATAGTTGCTGTTGTCCAAATTTGAGTGCGAGGCTCTCCAGGGGCTGGAAGGTCCAATTCGTTGGCTTTACGCCTACATTTTGGACACGTTCCATATTTCGTGCATGTAATGAGGCACTGTTCCGGGTAATCAGCTACGTACGTTGCAAGTAGCGGGTATACCTTCCTCACAGCGCCGTCCCCGCCTACCATCTCCACTCCTCCTCCTTTGGGATTTCCAGCAGCCTTCAGAGGTTCCAGAACCACCGCCATGGACCGGTGAAAAAGTTCGTAATTTCTGAGCTTTATATTAGCTTTGGATAGCCCTTGTTGCAAAGGCTTGTCGATGGAGAGATATGCGATTAGCACACAAGAGCGAGCGCCGGGCTTCCGTCTGAGGGCCTTGGGAATGTTCCCAATTGTTAGGTATACGGGATATGCCGACTTATTCCCGGAAAACTGCGTCAATTGAGTCTTGTCGGAAGCGAGTATGATAGGCGCAATAGTGCCTCCTTCAGGAATTCGCGACTAGAAATGAACAGTCAGCAAGATCGAAGAGTTGGGTGCAGATACAAACCTGCGCTGCATTCCAGAAGCCGCCGGTCCACATTTCAGAGAATATTCTCTCCTGCTCAGACTGAACCTCCCCCCTAAAGAGTTTTGTTGGTTTATACACCAGATGCTTGGATAAAGCAGGGTCGCCCCATAGAGCCTTGATGGCCTCAAGGGGATTACGATGGCGAATAACAAACTTTTCATCTGGCCTGTCTTTGAACGCAAGCTCTTTGGTGTACCAAGAGCCACATCGCTCAGGAATTTGATCAACTCTTTCCAGCATGGATCGTGTGTTTGTAAAATTGAGGCCCAGGTTTTTCTTTACCTGGGACGCATAAGCAAGTATCTAGTCATTGTAAATATGCCACTCACCTCCGGGATCTGAAGTAGTCTATCAAAAGATGAGTGAGTGATTTTCTCTTTAACTGCCCACTGAGCCAATTCCCAGTCTAAGCGTGAAGCAAACGGTCGATAGATTTCATGAGAGCCGACTTCGGAGCCAGAGAAAAGAGCTTTCCAGCGCGTACGGACATCAGACATGTGCCGATAAATTTTCCCCGCTGTAGGATGCCAACTGTAGGTTCGACATTGGGCTTGATCCTCTATGAGCGACCGGTTCATCCGGCGGTAAATATGTGTGTTAACAACGTCTTCCTCATCCTGCAGATCACCAGAGACTTCAGGCAACTCAGCTGAATCAGGAAGGAAGTTGAATTTGTCGGCATGGTCCAGCATGATTTCTGCTGCAGTCTCCAGGACATCTGCAAAATGGACATCCTTCTGGAGCTCTTCTGTGTCCCCTGTCTCCACTGTTTCTACACAAATACTCCCTTCGGTATCATCGGTCTCGCTACCAGCGTAGACATCCATATCAACATCCATACTAGCGTCGTCCATGACTGTCGGTCTCTCTGAATGTCGAATACTCGTAACTTGTGGGTCTTTGGGCGCGGACATGTAAATTGATGTAGTAGCTGCGACGAGAGCAGCATCAGCTGTGTTGTTGAACCGGCGAGAGATGCGACGAGCTTGAAGGGAAGCATATTGTCGATGGGGAACGTCATTTTTCAGGTCCATATGCAGGTTCCTGTCTTGAGCGCGGGTGAAAGAGCGGCCACATACAGGACAACAAAACTCCATTGTTTCATTGAGACGTGGTAGTGTAGCTAGGAGAAGACACATTTAACGCGTCACGGTCAGATTCGATCACGGGATCAAGCAGCAATTTTGTTACAATTATTTGGTTCTACAGCACGGTTCTAACTTCTACAGTACATGGGGTATAGATACATGATGTTGATGTACCGAACCCTGTCTTCAAATACCGCAGTCCCCGAGCATCTCCCCAGCTAGCCTTGCTCTTTTCCCTACCATATTATCTGTGAAAGCCAGACCAGGCTCGGCCGTTGGCCCCTGTTTAATTTGGCGAAAGCGTAGCAGATGCTGGAGATGCCAGAGGCTGTGTATGCCGCAGTCAAAGGTGTTTGGTTGAAACGGCACCTGCAAGAACAGCTATGGCAAGGGTTCTGACCGCTGATCAAGGGAAAACTCACCAGACTGTGGGGCTCACATATCCATTCCGTATCGGGATCATTCTTCAAAAAGACCGGCTCTCCCCTCAGTCTACCCAGCACCTCGGCGAGCCACATCAAGACCTGAACAAAGGTAGTCAGAGCTGGAACAAGAAGGCGAGGAACATCAACATACAAGCATCAACTTCATATTTTTCTGAAAAGCAAGCGGTTTATCTCGGTTAGCAACGCAGGTAGTCTCTAAGCTGTCAAAGATTTGGATTCGTTTGAGGCGGAAGTCGATGTACGCGGAGTACCAATGCATGCGGTTTTCATTGATTGGGATGAAAACGGAATCCCAACTCCCGATACCGAGATTTCTCTGCAACAGAGTGGGAGTCAGATATTACAATGACAGAATCAGAAAGCCATCGATACCGCTGTCTTTGCACACCAGCGCAATGCCTTTCTTTCAATTTCCGTGGTCAATGTACCGCTCTTGGCGGTTAGGCAAGAATCGTCCTGAAAGAGGTGCTTGCAGGCAAAAAAGGTACTGAGGCCAAGAATACTCGATTCCTGGCACCATTTTGAGACGAAATAATTCATGACCTCGTCGTCGACCCACTGTGCCACCCCAAGAGTGCGGAAGTTTGCGCCGGTGATATGGGGGATATCCTTGAAAGGATCTTCACCTTGACGAACCTGCCCGCCAGCATTCAGCTCTTAACACCTAGCTATCTTCCATAAAACTCACTTGCAACATTAACATCCTCAACCTGGCTTCCGTCGTCTCCGGGTAGTCGTCCAAAGCTTTCAGCAAGGTCTGCTCCGCTAATGCGCACTTGGTGTTTGTAAGTTCCAGCAGGAGTTGAAGATTTGCGAATGCCTTCAAGACTAGACCGTCAGACGGCAAATAATCGTGACGTCGTAGACAAAGCGCGAATTTCGAAGCTATAGTGGTGATCAAAGACAGCTTTGTGGACAGCTCTCGAAGGGTTTTGGTTTGAGCTTCCGAATTGACGTAGAACATTTCCTCAGGTGCCGAAGCTGAGGCTGGAAAACAGTGTTCGATAACATCCTTGAGGTCCTCCACTTTGGTTATGGCAAGTAAACCGTCGATGTTCAAGGAAGGGAGGAAAAGTTGACAGTCATTGACCAAATGCAAAATCTGAAGGATGTAGACGGCACGGCAGGTTCGAGTTAGTCCAAACGGTTGACATTCGGTCACTTCACAACGGTGTTTTGTCTTTTTGAGAACTGAATTTAAGACTCGAAGGGAATGAGACCTGACAGTGGTGGTTCTAGTAAGAAGTAACGCGCTTAACGATAGCTTAGCAGCATTCGACGAGTGCATACCTGAACGATCCAGGCATGGAATTTGTTTATAACTGGCTGGAACCGAGCGTGAAAAAAACCGCCGATTAACTGTTTGGCCGTAAGGTCGTTTAGAATAGACGAGTGGGTTGGTGAGTGGGAAGGAAAGGAAACTGAACTTTACGAAATCAAACTCAATACAATTACAAGTAGGCTAGGGCTACGCATGCTCGTACAGAAACTAACGGGATACCCATACGCTCATCGCCTCGTGCTAGCTTCTTCAATCTGAATTCATTCAATTATTCGAATCAACACCCGACTACTTATATGCTGCTGAGACCCGAAAGCGTTTGGATTCAACACCGTTCTGACTCGGATTCCGACAAATCACTGCATTCATCCAACCCGGCCATGGATCTTCTAGTCCCTTTCCAGTCGCCGTGGCGTAGGTCGTCCCACCTCGTATACTTCTGCAAAGCTGTCTTCCACCTCCGTTGGCGAGTCAATTCCCGATGCAAGACCTCGGCCGGCGATGCTTTCCTCAGCCAATCGGAATCGGTTTGGAATCGGTTCGCCCTCCAACGGAATAGACCGCCGGATGTGTATTGAATGAATGCGTACCGGGTTTCGTGGGGTTGAATAGGTAGGGTGGAATGGATAACCAAGGCTGATGGAAAGAGAACGCTGGAACCGGGCGGGAATCGAACAACAAGTTGAAGGTCCCACAACACAAGGTGCCCCCCCAGGTCTGGATCAAACCTCCCAAGCGCAGTGTCTACACACCATCCGTCCGCTCGGTTATCTGAATCCATATGCGGCGGGGAAAATGACCTGGGACCAAAGTTGATCGTCGCCGCCGCAAACACAGTCGATGGAAAGTTGGCCTTGAGCTCTGGCTGCCTTGTTAGAACCTCCGTAAGGACCTCTTTATATTCCATGTACATTTTGTGCCCAAAACAATTGAACAAATCTGTAAAGTTGTTAGTCAAAATGGACTCGCACACAGCGACTGCACTCGCCATTGGTGAACCCGGATATGGCTTGAACCCCGTCGTTGGATAAGAGATTCTTGAGAGCGTCTTCATTTTTCGCAACTGCTTGTTTCCCAGAGCCCGACGTCTTGTAGTTCATCGGCTTAGGCCGTCCGTTTCCAAACCCAAACCCAAACGTTCGAGAAGTAAAATCCCCCCTCCTCCCTTCCCGTTCTTTCTTGTCAAAAGTGCTTTCCGCGTAGCAGGTCTCTACAGCCTTTTCAGCCTCGCTTACAACACGACACCATCTCTCTTCACTCGCATTTGGCGGAACGCCTCCCAATACTGCAACGATCCTGTCTTGACGATCGACTATCACCACTGGTTTTCTGGAAGGAAGGGTCACATTTTGGCCTGAAGCGCGGTTTAAGAGCGAAAGCAACCCACACACCGTCCCAGTTCAGAAGGCGGAACCCCTCCGAACCCGTCAGGAGATCCAAGTCCCTCCAAATGCGAAGCAGACCTCCAGACAAACGAAATTTCGGATTTCCTGTCCAACCGGTAGCCGATACAGGCAAATGTGCAGCGTCGAGGGAGTTGACGTCTATTGCAGTTGCTTTCATCGCGTTTTCTAACGACCGCGCCTTGATCTCCCCAGCGTCGTCGCGCGCAACGGCTTCGAGGGCTCGGGATGTGCGCTGTCTGTGACGTAGCTTGAATTTCCTCTTCTGTGCTCTGTTGAATGGCTCCAATATTCCATTAAGCTTGTTTGGAATCCCCAGCTCGTCTTCAGCAGGTTTGGCCGCCTCATCGAACAAGTATTCTTCAACTTGGGTGAACAATTCACCTTTGTCCTCAGCAACTGTACGCGTTTCATATTCACTTTTCAGCCGTTGTTTGAGATCGAAATTTGAAACCCGAAGGAAGCAGGCTTCCTTCGGGGCCCCTGTAGTCACAAAGTGTTAGTATTTTTACAGCGAAGCAAACGCCCATCGTCTCTACGAGCCTCGCCTGTGTAGGGGCTGGGTGTCATATCGACTCTGGAGTTTCATGAATCTGGATCAGCGGATAAAAACCCACCTGGCATTGTTTGAGAGCTCAGTTGAAACTTGGAGGGCGAAAGTTGAATGAAAATGAAAGGTGTGATCATGATGACGTGTTCCTCGCTGTAGTCACATGACTGGTAGTTCGAACTTCAACGTTTCCCTCTTTTCACCATGGAAGACAAAACTCCAACCAAAACCCTCAACAGCCGCGTTCCTACGGCTACATTTCACGCGGATCCATCCACCCCAACGAAAACTCGGCCGGCCCTTGTCAAGATTTTCGGTGGCTTCAAGAAGGCTAGACGAGACCCATCCACTGCAATCGATTCTTCCATCGCACAGGCCGTCGAGTCTTCCGTCGAACCTCCCATCGAACCACCTAATTCGTCGTCAGATTCTGCTATAACTTCTTCGGATGAGGACGATGACCCATATTTTGCAAATGATACGCGTTCTGTCGTCACGGTGCCAGGAATAGTGCCAGAAAACGTCGAGAACCCCCCCTCCTGGTTTAGGGATGGTCCTTTCAGCTCTCTGGCGGTTAATCCTGTCGGTGAAATTGGTCAATTAAACCGCTGGTTTTTGGAGGTACATGTAGGCTTAGCCTCCGACGAAGGCGTCGCTTCTGACCGAAATTCTGTTGATGACGATACTGCGGAGTCTATCAAACTTCGTGGTTCGGCTCGCCCACGGTTTGGCCAATCTAAGCAAACCGGCGTATCTCCAGCAGTTCCCCCTACAGAGAAACGATCATTCTTCTGGAGAGCTCACGAACAGTCCAAAAAATTCCTCTGGGCCTTTCTTCTTGGCAACGACAAACTAATGTGTGCTGTAACGGGAGAGCAAGCTCCTCTTCAGTCTGCACATTTTCTTCAAGCAAAGTGTCCCTCAGTGACTCGCGTTCGCATCATGAAGGCCGTTCAAGGGGCGTTCTGTGGAAATTCACGGTTGAATCTCATTCCACGTGAGTTTTGTTCTTTTTGTGTTCTAGGACCGTCTCTTATCATTCCCCAACTGGCAAGTGACGGCCAATATTCATATTAAATGGGATGCTGACCAGTTTTTGGTCTTCTTGATTGACAAGCCTGCCCTAGAAGACCTTGACGCGTACCTTACGTTTCTAGACGACAGAGACGAGCTGAACGAGCTGTATGATTGGTTTCAGCACCTTCGCGCCCACCACCCCCGCTTGGTAAGATCCTTTTTTTTCCGCTATTATCACCCATTGAATGCGATGTTCTTAGCATGAAGGAAGCCTTTACAGGGTTGGCTTTTTATCCAGATCAGGTTCAGCGCACCGATTTGTCCCTGTCCCCGAAGGCCAATGGGAGCGAGCTGAGTACTACAACTCGACTCTCCTGCAGACTCAACAAGAACCTGTGGAAATCTCCCAGGGGTCCTACCAAACGTACGCCCACCCTGTATTTGTGGTTTTGCGATTCATGGAAACCGTCATGTCAACGCAGAGCCGAGCGTGGGTTGAGGACGATTACGATCCGAGGAATCTTTGGGGTATCTGGACAAAGGTCGCGTCACACCTCGAACTCTTGGAGTTGAATCTCAAGGTTGCCAGACACCTTCTTCGGCGAATGGGAGCTGAAGTTAGCCCGATCTGGTCCCTTCCTCGGTATAATAAAATCAAAGTCCCGGAATACGTCCTTAAACCTCCGCCCATGGACGAACGGGGTTTACAGGACAAGCAAGCGGGTATCGTTTCTTGGGCTGCAGGTGCAGGCGGTGCAGGAAAGGGGACCAGTAAGGGACGATATCCAAAGGGAAGCTCTCGCCAACGAGCTGTGGATGGGAAGGAGTCGAGTCTCCGAACAACAGAAGCCAGCCTTCTCGTGGATGGGTGGCGTTTGGAGAACGAGTCCAGAGGGAAACTCCATGTTCTGCGTCAATTTAGGGAGAGTTTGCAAGTGCCAAAGAAGTTTTTCTTGTACCTACCTCAGGGCCGCCGTTCTCACCTAATTTGATTCTGTTTATTCGAATAGTTTATGTAATATGTCATGTGATATCACTCTGTTTCGGCCCGAAATTGATATTGAAGCACCTTAATACTAATACTAGTAATAGTAACAGCAAACGAAATTTTTTCCTTCTTCTCTATGCCCCCGCCTCTGGCTCTGGGTATGCTCGTTAGGTAGCGCAACCGTCACTGGGCGGTAGTGCCTCACTCCTCGCGTAGCTCTTCAAGTGGATACATTGGGGCTCCCTCTAGTTTGTACTCGAGCATCCAATCCTTCTCAAAGTCGAGAGCGAGAGTGGAATTCGTTGCGAAAAGCGAAACAGAGCCAACTTCATCATCAAAACACGACCCGAACTCGTAACCCAAATCCATTGTTCCAAAGCCCACCTGAAACGTCAATCGATTCATTCCTAAACTCCCTCCAAATGTCCCATACCAAATACGAGGCGTTGATGACGATCAGACTCGCGCAAGAAAAGAAGATAGATACGGAGAATGATGAGTTAGCGGCGAAGATTCTTCCGGCGGATGAGAGGATTAGGGCCCAAGAGAAGATCCTGAAGAAATACGATCCTGGATGGGAGGTGCTAAGGAGGACTGAGCTCGGGACGGGAGGGTTTGCGCCTCTGCTGCTCCTGCGCCTGATGCAGTTGTTCTTGGTGGGAACGATCAAGTCGAAAGAGGATGGGTCGAGGATGGGTGTTCAACTGGTCACACTCATGGCACTGGTTCTGCTTTTTGGGGGGCTCTCTCTCAGCATAGGCGACACGTCCGCAACCGTTACGCCTCGTTTGATCCGTCGAAACTCATTTGTGAGTTTCTTTGTCTTATTCTGCGGAGCCTAGCTGACTTGATATATCTTTTCATACATGATTTCAACTGACGCCGACGGTGATATCGACACAAATTTCGCTCTTGTTTCCTCTTTCTTCAATATTGGGAATGACACCATCGGGTTGGTAACGACGACGACGACGAGGCCTAATACGGCTTCTTCGGCTGGTGGTGCCGGTGGTGGTGCTACGACCACAGGTGTTTCGACGACGGCGACGACGACGCGCACTGAACCTCGTCTCCGAACGACCCTCCTCCCCTTCCTCCTCCGTCCATTCTCCATGAAATCCACCCCCTCCTCCTCCTCCTCCTCCGGCGAACTCGTCCCCAAACCATGGCTCGACCCACCCCCCCCATCCTCTACCCTCTCCAAAACCCCCTTCCTCAAACGTATCTTCACCCGTAAACGCATCTCCGCCATCCTCCCCCACACCCTCATATTCATAGGCTTGGGCCTGGGGGTATTACAATGTGTATTGACCTATGTCGACGTGAGCACGAAGAGGATGGATAGACAGAGTTTGTGTTTAGTTATGGAGGAGGATTTCAGCGGTGGTGAGGATGAGGTGTTTGGTGAGGGAGGGAGGTTAATATGGATGGGTTTGGGTATGTTTTTATTCCGTTTTTGTTTTTTTTTTTGTTTTTTTTTTTTCCGATTTGTTTACGACCCGTTTTGTTAGGAATGGAGGGTTTGAAATGACGACTGCTTCGTCGAAGAATTCGTATATTAAGAATGGGATTCTTTATCTCGCGCCTACGTTGACGGAAGAGGAGATAGGGAGGGATAACGTTCTCGGTAATGTCCTCCTTCCCGCTCAACTCTTACCCTCATTATCGTTATCTAACCACTTCCTCCTTCCTTCCTCAGGTCTAAACGGTCCCTACACATACAACATGACCTCCTGCACATTCGACACCACCGCTCCCAACTCGGGCTACATCCCCGATCCCAAAGGTACCGGTGCCAAAGTCTTCGATTACGGAGCGTACTACGCCGCATGTTCAGCAACGAGCAATACAACATCTGGAACGGTGGTTAATCCGGTACAGAGTGCGAGGATTTCTACGTTGATTAATGCGAAGCAGGGTGGGAATAGGAGTGTTAGGTATGGGAGGTTGAGATTCGGGCGAAGATGCCTACTGGGTAAGTTCTCCGTTTCTCTCACTCCATCATTTCTGACTCTTTCTCTTTCTCTCTCTCTCTCTCTCTCTCTCTCTCTCTCTCTCAAACAGCGACTGGCTCTGACCAGCCCTATGGATGCTCCCCATGAACAACACTTACGGATCCTGGCCTCGCTCCGGCGAGATCGATATCGTCGGGTCTAGAGGGAACGGATTAGAGTATACAGCCCATGGAGCGAATTACGTCCAGGGTGCGTTGAATTGGGGACCTACACCTGAATTGAATAGTGTGAGCAAGAGCTATTCGTGGTGGTCCGATAAGAGGGTACCGTTTAGTAGGGATTTTCATACGTATGTCGTTGAGTGGACGACGAGTTTTTTGAGGTGAGTTTTTCTTTCTGGATTCTCTGATTTTTTCCCGGGTTTTCCTTGAGTTTCCCGAGTTTCCGAATATCTTGTTTGTCGTCGTGTGATCTTTCTCTTTCTTTTTCTTTCTTTCTTTTTCTCTTTCTTGGTGGACTAACGTGTGTGTGTTAGGATATACGTCGATACCCGACTGCACACCCTCCTCGAATACCAATTTAATCAACCCTTCTTCCAAAAAGGGGATTATCCCGATACGACTGTGAATTCGACGACTGGACAGGTCCAATCTCTACAAGATCCTCGGGTTGATCCTACTACGGGACAGCCAAAGGAGAGTGCGAAAGGGAGGTGGAGTGCGCCGTTTGATCAAGGTGTGTCTGTGGTTTTTTTTCGGTTGTCCTAAGTCCTATGTCCTAGCGATGTACACGTCAACTCCGCCTCGACCTCTCCCGTCAAACGTACTCGTCAACAAGGTCAAAGCAACCCTCTGAAGCGAGCTCACCAGCGCGGTGATGCCGACACTCCTTTTAGACAGCAAGGCGAAAATACTACGGAATCAGGAAACGCTGGAATTCCAACCGCCGATGTCGTAGGTATAGTATCAATCTCCAATGATTCAATCTTCCATGTTTCACTCAAACGAGTCTCCCTTTTAGCTGCGTCGTTCTCATCTTTCATCATCAACGTAAACGATTTTGAACAAACGCGTTGCTCGTTCTATAATCAACTACGCGACTTCCTCTTCTCCAGACAAATCCACCTCTCCCTCTCGACCGTAACAATCATTCGTCGAAAACAATTATGCGAGGTCTACGACGGATGGTACACTGACATTGTATTCCTCTACCCCATCTCCGCACCTCGCAAACCATCCAAGTCCTTCCCACTGCCACCGGAAATATCGAAAGAGAACCCGACTGGGATTGGAAACATGTTGACGGAGAGATGGCAGAAGAGAAGGAAGAGTGCTGCTCGTGAGTTGTTGTGGGTGCCGTTGGAGGAGGTGAGGTGTAGGAGGCGATGGTGGTCCGTTCGATCGCCTTGATAACACAGAATTTGCGCATATTCTTGTTTTACAATAAACCTACTGCGCCTACGGCAAAAATGCTTTTTATATAGGGTATCCACTGATGATCCGAAATGAATCGTAAAAACCTACTATGGTCAAAAGGGTTTCAACGAAAATCGGTTCCAAAGCAAGTGAACGTTTACACCCGACCTCGGCACGTGGGGTGGGCACTCGACTTCTGGGTATTAGCGCTCGACGTCGTTCTTTACCACAACCTCAGCTTGCGTCTTAATTGCTGGAGTGCCAAAGGCGAGTATCTCGGTCGTGCTGCTCAGTAAAACAGCCATCAATACCTAACAAAGTTGGGACCACCAACCCTGAACTGTTACTACCGCAAATCGTACTTTCTTTTCTTGTTTTCTTCTGTTCTTTTTTCTTTTTCTACAAAGGCAAGGACTCGGAATATCTAACCTGCAGCATTCATTACTTATTTTTGCACTGTAACCAGAAACGAATAACTTTACCTATGGGCAGCATGCTACCGTTCCCTTCTGACGACCAGAAGCAGAATCCTGCTTTCTCGATCTTTCCAAATTCCGTGCGTATCCTGTTTTTTATTTTGAAAATTTCTTACTCTTGATGTAACTACGAGCAGGCTGCTGGGTCGGGGAGTAACATGCTCGACCTATACATCTCTGCGGTATGTTCTTGTTGACTCCCTTCAGAATCTTACCGACCTTTCTCACAAACTAGCCGATTGAGCTCCAGCATCCTGACCACAAGAGACAGCGTACGATCCGGCGGACCTGGTTTAAACATCAAACGTGGGCTCTACAGCGGACCCGGGAACTCTTTCTCTTGCCTTTTGACACTTCTAGTAGTGATATCACGAGAACCTCTGGAACTCCGCTCGCTAAGGGTTTGATTGGTGGGCTTTCCGTTCAGGGTCCCTATCCGAACGACTCCACTGGTGGCACTAAAGCCTTGTTGCCTGACCTGTCTTCCGGACGGTTCGAAAATGACTTCTTCAACTTCAATGGAATTCCGGACGAAAGCTATACTGCCAAGGGATATGGTATTCCGGCGAGGGGGCTTCATAGCTCTCATGGCGCTCACGGTACTTCGGAATCCATGGTCTTGCTGGGCCGTGGTTTTGGATCGCCCAGTGATGGTGCAAACATAGACGTGTGTGATGGAATGAACTGTCATCGAAAGCCCGAGGATAAGCGCCGCGATGTGGATGGTGAACGTAAGCTGCATTTCTTCGAACATCGAGTTCTATTGACTGGCGTCTCAGCTGGCGACCGATTCGCCAATATCCGCTTTCAAGACATTGCAGCCAGCATACATACCCTTTGCAGAGATCAACGCGGATGTCGCTATCTCCAGAAGAAGCTGGGAGAAGAGATTCCAGAATATCGTGACGTGATTTTCTACAACGTAATCAAGGACTTTGCGGATTTGATGACAGGTAGGGTTTTTCGGATTGAGTTGTCGCCGTGCTCATATTAGGCCCTGATAGACCCTATTGGAAAATATCTTTGCTTGAAACTTCTGGAGTACTCGACCGACAATCAAAAAAATGTTATTGGCGAGTGTGTTGCTCGGGATCTTACTAGGATTTCGTTGAACATGCACGGCACTCGTGCCATTCAAAAAATGATCGATTTTCTATCGAGCAAAAGAAATGTAGGCCAATTGTAGCCTCTTTCCGCATTTCTACTTATCAGTCTCACAGCGGGGTGTTGTAAAATACAACCGCCAAATTAATTCCATCATCATCGCCCTCAGTGCTCACGTTGTTGTGCTAATGAAGGATCTAAACGGTAGCCATGTTGTACAAAGGTGCCTGAACAAGCTATCACCGGAAGAAAATCAAGTGAGACCGTCCGTTCAACTTTTCTTGGAGTCTGTATAATTTTCGTTATCTAGGTCATCTATAAGGCTGTGGCGGCTAATTGTGTCGAGATTGCAACTGATCGGCATGGGTCCTGTGTTCTTCAGCGCTGTATCGATAATGTTTCGGGCTACCAACGTATCCAGCTCATCAGCGAGATCATTCTCAATGCCTCTGCGCTTGTCCAAGATCCGTATGGTAACTACGTAAGTCAGCAACTACTACCTTCGGTTTCACCTCGAGACTCACCACTGTAGGTGATACAATACGTTATGGATCTAAATAACAATCGATTCAGTGATGCCATTATTCTTCAGTTGGTAGGCAAGGTCTGTGCCTTGTCTTTGGAAAAGTTCAGTTCTATTGTCATTGAAAAGGTAATCTACCTCGTCGAAAAAGTTTCCATCTCGCTAATGCTCGCTAGTGTATTCGTGTTGCAGGCCACAGCGCGCGTGAAATGCTCATCGAGGAATTTCTCAACTGCTCTCAGCTAGAGAAGCTTTTACGAGATGCCTATGGCAACTACTGCGTCCAGACGGCGCTGGACCATGCAGCTCCCATTCAATACAGTCTTCTCACTGAACGAATACGCCCAATCCTTCCATTGATCCATAACAGTCCATATAGCAAACGCATTGAAACTAAACTTCATCGGCCTAGGAGGACAGAGTTTGGAGGGTGTCCCAGCGGACTCGGACAAGCCTTGGTTAACACGGAGTTGGCTGGCCAGTCTGAGGCTCTCAATGTTACGAAAAAGTTGGCATGTCTCCCCAAAGAAAATGCTGACGTCTATGATACATTCCTCTGCTTGCAACAGCTGCAGCTCAACAATCAATCAGCACTGATGTCCCAGTTTCGCAACTTTCGGCCTCGAGTACATCGTTAAGTTTCCTTCCCATTTTTGGCGCATTTTTTGCTCATCGGTTTCAACAGTTGGACCTTGCCTACGGGCTGCATGGGCCCGGAATGTACAAGATTGAACCTGCACCTAGGGTCGTAAAAGCTGCCTGTCTTTCATTTTCGGTTTCACAGTTCTCCGATTATTGGTTAACGCTCATTCCGCGGTCATTTTGAATCACTCCTGTACATCTAAAACTCGTCAATTGTATTCGCTATGTCTGCATAGACATGTTCTCAATCGAATCTTCGGGTCCGGACGTCGCTCTGTATGGTGCTGAAATGTCGTGAATTTTGCCGTCTTTCAGTGAAGACACGTTAAGGGGTCATCTTCACGGTCCCTGTCTATGGTCTTCGGGCCTCGTCTTTGGCTTTTCCAAACGATTCCAGACAAGACACGGGGAATGCGACGACTTTGGCATTTTTTCGGATACTTCTTCGCTTTCATTTGTCTTGACAGACAGCCTTCATACAGATTTACCCTAGATACCTGCTTGAAAGTGCGGACGCCGAAATACAGTCATCAAAAGTGTACTGTTCGCGCTTCTTCAGGTTCCACCATGGGTAAACGCAGGTCAAGTTCCTACGAGAGATCCTCCAAACGCGCTCGCCCGGACCCCACTGATGCTTTAGAAAGTTTTATTACTTCAAACACTGTCGACCTAGCCCGTTCAAAAACTAACAAAGAGACACGTACCAGCTCCTCCGGGGGGAAAAGCTCAACTTCTGACCCGCTTCGACCTGTCCCCACTCCCCAAGGGCCACTGTTTCATTCCACACCACCTCTATCTCCTTCAACACAGACCGTCTTGAAGAATCTCCTGGACAGATTGCCTCAAAATGATGAAGACACAGCTTCCTAT
Source organism: Collybiopsis confluens (assembly GCA_013368555.1). NCBI lineage: Eukaryota > Fungi > Basidiomycota > Agaricomycetes > Agaricales > Omphalotaceae > Collybiopsis > Collybiopsis confluens. The sequence continues at coordinate 64,744 of JAACJN010000180.1, read as the reverse complement.
TTTGCTACGCTGCTTAGAGCTAGCTCGCGCAGTCAGGGTGCCTCGAAGAAGCAAGGTATGTATTCTTTTTACTCTAATTGATGTATGTTGAGGCTTTTTTGGACGTTACGCCGGAATTAAACGGGGAAGAGAATCAATTTCTCAAAGAGTTAGATGAAGGTAATTGTTCGCATTCTTCGACGTACTATGTGATGCTTACCAGCACAGCTCTCGAACCACCAAAGCTTCCCAACAATGGACGGTTTGCTGAGCAAGAGGATGCGGAACTCGATGAAGATGAACAGGATCAAGCTATTCGTAAATCGGCGGACGTTGGAGATGATAATGAATCAGATGAAGCCAACGACAATGTGAGTTCTCCAGCTTTTATAATCACCCCGTATTGGAAACTCTTTGCCGTCACAGATGATGCTTGTGAAGGACGTCACAAAACGTCAGAAGAAACAACCAATCAAACGAAAGCGAGGACGAAAGCCGAAAGTTCTCCTCAAAGAGTTTGAGAATGAAGATCTCGCGCTTCTTGCCAAACGATGTGCGCGTATGGGTACCTGTATTCTGAACATGTTTCCAGATAGCAAGCTGTTCGCATGGGGATTGTTCTCTGAAACTCTCAAGACAATGGCCGCAGAAGGGAGTGCTGATGATATGGTGAGATATCTCAAGCAGATATCCTCTGACACAGACAAGAGAAAGGATCTGGTTACTTTCGTGAGTTATTGCTCATGCTTGGATATTTTCTTCTGAATTAAGTTGTGTTAGATGAGTTATGGGCCATCATCCATCCGATTTGACCTAGGAAAAGAGGTTAGGATTCGAGTTACCGAACACTTCGGTATTCCCAGTGATATGACACAAGCGCAGATAGTTGAGTACTGTTTAATATGAATCCTCTCATCTGTTCACTGGTTATTCCTGACCAGAGCTCTGCTGTGGCATGGTTAATGCAAGACCGCAGGTATCATGAGGGTGATGTCGACTTCAATGTAGGTTGTTGCATTTTCTATGATCCTCTATTACACTGACATCTGTACACAGGCACGCAGCACCAATGGTTTACCATTTCAAACAACTCTCATTGGTGGGATATTACGAGGCTACTTCATTGACGGGAAGCCCTCTCAAGATGAAATACTTGTGGAACGTCTCAAGTCACATCAAGAGATTCCATTGCCTCTCATCGCCATGATAGTAACATTGGTATGTTTTCCAATTCTCCGAGTCTTCTTTCTTGGGTTTCGGCTGAGAATGTGCTGGACTGTATAGATTGGCAATGCTATTCAAGAGTATGCAATTGGCTATAAGCAGATTACACTCCTGTCTGCCGCCAATCTGGGTTTTCAGTGAGTTATTTTGATTCAAAATTTTTTTCTTGCTTGACTTCGATTTTTGGCAGCTATACTGCAATTATCAAAACACTAAAGGATTTGAAATTGAAAACCCCAGCTTATTATGATTTTTTACAAACGAAGTTATGGAAGGAAATGAAGTATGTGTTATATTTATACTTGATGTTAGTCTCACGACTTTTTTCTTATAGTACTGCTGCTCCTGAGATTGTACCTCCACAAGTGTACAATTACGACGCTCTTACCGCCTTTGCTCTATCCGCCACAAACAGGGAGACTTTGGGTGGAGGAGGGGTTGAAGAAGAAAATACTATTGGGAAGGGTAAGATGAAGGCTATCGCCATTGCAGAGGAGGAGGATGGAGGAGATGACAAAGAGGGTAAATTACGAGATGCTAATCTGAGATGGAGGGGAAAAACATTGGCAGAGGATTTGATGGGAGAGCCGACCATGATACTCGAAGATGCCCCAAGTTTTGACTAATTGTTTTGTTGGCTTTCTTCATTATCAATAGGTTTTGATGATTTGATATATGGCATTTTTATTTGTTCAATTTGGTTCATATGCGGCAACAAAAGTGTACCTAGTTCTTTGGAGAATATATTCAGGTATTTGAACACACTTCTAAATTGACTTCACTTGCTTGTAGAGCATTTTAAAAGATTCCCGAGAATGTAAGAATGGTTCAAAAGTACCTGAGAGCCCTGGAAAAGCAAACAGAAGAAACTGGGAGAGCCTCAAAGCTATAATCATGAGCATTGAAGGATCATAAAAGATTCATGAAAAGCATCTGAGAGCACCGGAAAGACGGGTGAAAGACACGTAAAAGAACCGGAGGATACATGAAAGAACCGGAGGACTCATGAAAGAACCGGAGGATACATGAAAGAACCGGAGGACTCATGAAAGAACCGGAGGATACATGAAAGAACCGGAGGACACGTGAAAGAATCGGAAGACACGTGAAAGAACCGCAAAAGACACCTGAAAGATTCAGAAAGCACCATAAAAGACACCTGAAAGAATTGAAAAGTATTTATATGTTGAACTAAAGGAAGCATGAAATATACTTGGAGTGTCTTGCACGGATCTGTACCATTTCATTGATCTGGAAAGGCACTCCTGAATTTCTGAAAATATTTCAACTATTTAAAAACACATTGAAAGTCATCATAAACTGCATTGTGGGATCTTCTGAAATATTGAAGAAACTTGAATGACACTAGATCATTTTTGAGATTTGTTGAAATGGGCTTGGGCTTGTTATTGGCAGTCTAAGTTTGACTCAGTCATGTACAAAAATCCTAAATTGATTTACAAGAACAAGAAAGAATTTTGATATTGCTCAAAAGAAACAGACTTCTGTTTCAACAACTTGAATGATCTTTGCAAGTATTCATAAAATCTTCAAGACAGGTTATTATTATATCAAGTTTATTTGTAGTACTTTAAAACATATTGCGGCACCTTCATTCCATTTGAGATCATCCAGATTTTGGGGGGTCTCTCTTGGGGCTTTGAGCACCTTGGAGCCCACAGGCTATATAGAGCTCCCTGGGTTTTTTGAATGCCATTTTTAATAGCCCTGGACAAAGATATAAATTCTAGATGTAAAGTGCTCCCAAAGTGCTTTAGGCTGCTTTGGGTGTATATCATTCATGTACTATCAACCCTAATAGTACCATGCATGCATGCTTTTGTTGAATGGTATGATCTTGTTATTTACATGGTTTTAGTTCAGAGTTGTAGCATATAAACATGTCATATAAATTTTGCGCTATAGTACCACTACTAGTCAATAATTGATATATATTGGATATTGCTACCCGTCTTCCTGCTGGCTTCACTAAACATTGAAGGATTCAGCATGACAGGAGGAGCGGCCCAGATACTGTTGGCAGTGAATTCGAGTTCGAGATTCATTCGAGCGATCAGCGTTTAGTACGGAGAATGAACATTCAAAAATGCATGACTCAATGACTTGGCGCTAGTAGGCTCATAACTTGAAGGAATTGAGAGATTGACCGTTTCTTTTACAACCTTGTAACATGCTTCATATTGCTTTTCAGTAGAGATAAAGCATTGAAAGTCAGCTGGATTCTCAGGTGAATAAAAACTGGCCTACCTGCTTTGTCGCCTCTGATCGGTTGAGCGATAGCATCCAAATGAGAATTGGACAGCCATAGATAGGGCATTAAATCATTATGGTGATGGCGTGTGTGGGTGAGTTGCTGGTGCTGAAGGCGGAGAAGTTACTGTTTGTAGGTGTTTATTGCTAATGGTTATTTATCAGAGCTGGTCGTACTAGCAGGCGTACTGGACTAACCAGTTTTATTGGCGCAATGGCGATGGCGGTTCAGAACGGAATCACGGGCCGCGTCGGAATTATTGGCGAAGACCGATATACCCGTCTAAACCCAGTCTTAGGGTTACGTTCGTTTACCTCTCTATCGGTTCAACGCCCAACACTCTTTTTGTCTTTTTGTTCTTTTGCTGGCCTACCACTCATATCTTCGACATTGCTCTTGGGATTGGAGAATGCCTGAATCCTCCCAGTGCGCCTCTTCTTTTTCTATATTGTCCTGACCTAAATTATGATTGTAGAGGCGCTCTCAGATCCCGTACCCTGCGACTCCTGGATTCCTTCATCAAACAAAGCCATCACCATTGCAAACTGACTGAATGCCCCCCTTTTGGTCTAACCCAAACATGCCGAGCCATCCACATACTCCAGTTGTCGTATTTGGTCCACGACTGCCAGCGCATGTTACCAACTCTGAAAATCGAACATTTGCTTACGGTCAAGCGGGCTGAGGAGTTCAGTGAGGATATCGAGCGCTATACAACCGCTGCTTATGCTCCCGAAGAAATCTTCTTTGCAAATTCGGAAACTCATCTCAAAGGACTCGCGGAACTTTCGGCCAAGCTCTCAAGCGCAGCTTCAATCTTCGCGGATTTCACCGTTTGTCTGCAGCGGCATGAATATCTACCATCAGACGGCCTCGTCCTTGTCGCTTTTCGGAATCTTCAGCTTGTACTAGATGCCGTCAACGCCAAGCGTAAGGCAATGGAACGAGCACTACTGAAGGCTTTCGATGACTATCCCGAAGTAACGGCGGCAAGGCTAAACAATCTAATGGCAAAGGTTTGTACTCATAAGCGATTAAATTCATTCATTCTGACCTACGCAGTTTCGGAACGGTGCCCAAAACCACTTTGAAGGAAAACTTCCCTACATTACGAATACAAATTTCAGCACTCTTGGGGTTGGTCGTTGGTTGGATGACGAGATAATCAACTACTTTGTGGCAAAATGGTGCCGCCAATCCAACACGCTCGGACTCAGCACTTTCTTCGCAGGCAAACTTCTTTTCGCAGACCATTCCTGTCTGGTTGCTAGGAGCGGCAAGTTGACAGCCGATGATGAAAGAGCGGTCTTGCGTTGGAGTGGGAGGACATTGGTACGTTGGTTTGTTTGTAACCCTCGGAGCGTTTTTCGGATAACCTTTCACTTAGAAAGCACTGGAAATTGAGCGCTGGGACTCAGTCTTCATCCCGGTCAACGAAAATTCCTCACACTGGTTCTCCCTCTTCATTGATTTCCGTCTCAAACATATCCAAATATGTGATAGCCTTGAGAAGACGTGTACGACAAACCGCAAAAAACCAATATCCCTTCAAAAAAATGCTCAACTGATGCTGGTATGTGCCATAAGCCGTCTGATTCAGGATATCACTGAAATCCTGCTTGTGAAGATGCTTTTATGGCTGGCCGAGGTCCTTGGCAGGTTAAGAGGGGAGCCTGTACGTCTGAAAAATGACCCAGATACGGAATGGGTTTGCGAGCCACATACCATGGTAACGCGTTTGTTGATCCGCCTCAAACGTACTAGTGCTAACTTCTTTCCTGTTCAGGTTCCGTTCCAGCCTAACACATATGACTGCGGCATCCATACAGTGTGGCATCTACAACACCTCCTCCAATTTCGAGAAATCAGGACTGGTCCGGAAGCAGAGCTGTTGGGTCTTGCCTTCGCGGATGATATGGTTGGGAAACGCTGGAGGTTAGCCCGGGAGATGCTTGATGACTGTAATATCCATGTTTGAACTTGTCTACTCTTACGATATATACGCCGTATGTATGTATCAGTAGTTACTTTTGTGTGACTGTACACCTGTAACTAGGTATTCGGATGACACAAGCCATCTGATCACGAGATCGTTCTCCTCTTCGACTACGACCGCGCCTGGCGCATAATTTATTCTAATTTACTTTGCTTCTAATACGCCTCAAATGTCATTTGCTTGTTCAGTCTGCCAGAAAAATTTTGCCCAGGTTCAAGACAGAGACCTACATTTGCAACTTAAAAGCGACAAAGCTCACAAAAAACATTGTTCCCTCCAAACACAAAACCTCTCTCATTGTTTTTCCACTGCCGCCGAAGCTGCTGTCAATGCAGTCATCTCCACTTCTTCGAGGTCTTCTCATGCTCCTCCACGCCGGACTGCTGAATATCCGGGCTCTAAGACTGCGGCAGCTGATGCGAGTGGGCCTCCTCAGGACGACTCAAGAATGGACGTGGATCTCAATACGGAAAGTGATGGAGATGGAATGGATGATGCAAAGGGAGGCCTCTATGTGAGCGAGGAGGATCCCGAGTTGCTCAAACAGATAGAAGAGCGCAAAGATGCTCTTTTTGCGGAGACGCTGGAACAAGTGGCAGCAATCATGCTGGAGGACGCAAACACGTTCAATTTCCTTCCAGACCCAGCTGTACAGAACACAACTTCTGTTGAACAAGAAGAAGTGGTCGATACTCCCAGTGGAGCAACATACCGTCGAATCAATCGATGGCTTTACGAGGATGCAGAGGAAACGCGTACCTGGAAATGGCACCCCTCAGCCGGAAAAATCTAAGGCTACAGAAACAACGTTTGTGAACGTTGGAAGCGGCTTTTCTCTGAAAGCTCGGACGCAGGGTGTTCGGAGGGCTATCACCCATTTTCTTCTCGGCTGGAATGGGAATTAGCCCAGTGGGCTATTAGGGAGAAGATATCTCACTCTTCAGTTGATCGCTTACTTCAGATACCTCGAGTGAGTGACGCCGCCATTTAATATCTGATTTTTTAAACCTATTCCTTACCCTATTAACTAGGTAAAGGAGAATCTTGACATTGGCTTCACCAGCGCCCGTTCGATGTTAGACAAAATTGACCAGATTCCCGAGCGTTGTGGTCCCTGGTACACAAAGCAGCTCGCATTCAAGGATCGTCCCAGTGAAACCTTCACTGTTCGACATCGTGATCCTGTCGAAACAATCAAGGCCCTTTGGGGGGATCCCGGCCTCTCCCAAAGTCTAGTGTATAAGCCGGCTAAGCTCTTCAGTGGGGAGGGTCAGACTGAGGATGATCGAATCTTTTCGGAGATGTGGACGGGGAGCTTTTGGAATGCGGCGCAGGTAAGAGACTTGAAAATGGGCTAATCTCCGTTGAACAATTGACGATATTTTCCTTAGGAATGTATACCGGAGGGCGGGACAATTGCACTGGTTATCATTGCAACAGACAAGACTCAGTTGACAGTTCTTTCCAGTAACAAATCAGCTTATCCGGTGTACCTTACAATCGGAAACATACCAAAAGAACTCAGACGGAAACCCGGAGCCCGAGCTTGCGTTCTGATCGCGTATCTCTCGGTGGACAAACCTGATGATAAAGGTCTATCGAAAACTCAACTGAAGCTCCGAAACCACGAGCTGTTCCACCGTTCAATGGCGATAGTACTGGGGCCTCTGAAGGCAGCTGGGGATCCCAAGGGGAAAGGGGTGGAGATGGTAGGGGGTGACGGGGCTGTGAGAAGAGTGTATCCGCTCCTTGCAACATACATAGCGGACTACCCAGAACAGTGCCTCGTCACATGCACTAAATCTGGGACTTGTCCGAAATGTCGTCGTAAGGCTAAGGAACTGGATTCGCCCACTCTAGCAGAGCCGCGCACTCAGGCATGGACGCTCTCTGTCATACGGTCTGCTCGAGAGGAGCTGAAGGGCGAAGGAGACCGGAAGATCCACACTTGTACCATGAAAGAAGACGTCACAGGGGGCAATTACGATCCCTTCTGGGCGGGATTCCCTGTTACCGACATTCACCGCTGCATTTCTCCTGACATTCTCCATCAGCTGTACCTCGGCGTCTTCAAGCACTTGCTAGAATGGATACAGGACGTGGTGGGCGAGAAGGAGTTAGATGATAGGATCCGAGCTTTGCCGATGACATGTGGTGTTCGTCACTTCGGGAAGGGTATTGCCTCTATGTCTCAGGTTTCGGGAACGGAGTGCAAACATATGGCTTGCGTTGTTCTGGCATGTCTTGTGGGGAAAATGCACAATAACGGGATTATTGCCGTCCGAAGCCTTTTTCACTTCATTCAACTTGCCCAGTTACCCTCACGCGATCAACAAACTCTTGGCTATATGAAAGAAGAGCTCGACTTGTGGCATAAACACCGAAAATTCTTCATTGATCACGGGCCTCGTACAGATTTCAAAATACCCAAATTTCACTCACTTTTACACTTCGTCGACTCCATCCGTTGGCTTGGTACCACGGATAATTACAATACCGAATCATTCGAACGCCTCCACATAGACCTTGCGAAAGACGGATGGCGTGCTAGTAACAGGCGCAATCATTTTCCTCAAATGATGCAGTGGTTGTCTCGTCAGGGGAAAATCACGTCTTACAACTATTACAGGTCCTGGGCGAGCTCGGTTCGGGACGGGGGGGAGGAGATGGGGGAAGATAGAGACGACGAACAGTCTCTGGATCCTATCCCGGAGCACGAGGTCTTAGTCCAGAGACCTTCTCATCAAATTCCAACCCCTGCGGCGCACTTCACTCTCCGTTTAGCAAAATCCCCTCAGGAACCCCGGAAAAAACTGACGCAAATTGTGGCTTCCCATTTGGCGCCGTTATTCATATCTGAATTGAAGCTATTCCTAAATTCTCGTCTACCCGCTGATCAACAGACTAATAAATCATCTGTCCTACAAAGCTCACTTCCCTTCACTGGTGTTGACGTCTGGCACCAATTCAAGTTTATCCCGGTCAAACTACTCGAAGAGGCCAACCAGGAGACTGTGAAGGCCGTTCCCTTGAACCGAAAGAGCAGGATACAAAGGTTTGATACCGTTCTGGTATTGGATGACGACGAGGCAGAATCCACGGCTGTCAAAGGTGAGAGTCTGGTTATTTGGCTGTGACCCTGAGTGCTAACCAGAATTTAGGATGTCGAGCTGCTCGACTGAGGGTCATCTTTTGCCTCCCCACCGTTGTATATCGCAATGGTTTCCCAGTACCTGCGCCCGCAAACTGGCCATCTGGTCCCTTGGCGTATGTCAGTTGGTACACTCGCTTTAAGGGGGCTTCAGATAGTGCAACAGGCATGTATCGCGTCAAACCTGCCCTCAATTCGCAATGTCAGCCTCAGGGATCAATAATTGCCCTTTCCGATATTCGCCAAACATGCATGCTTGTTCCGAGCCTAAATCGGTGGGAGGATCATTGAACGACGGAGAACATTCTTGACGAGTGCCCTTCCTTCTTTGTCAATCATCTACAGAGTAAATATACCTACCGTACCATATACTGAACAATATTATTTGTTTTATACTGAGCAATAATTGCGGGAAAAATCCGCGTGACCAGCTCACAAGTCTTCTTCCCGCCATCATGTCGGTTGACTTGAGTCAACAGTTCGACAATCGCCTTCAGCTCGAAACTCCTCTTCAGCTTGAAATCAATCAACCTTCGCCTTTCGATAATGTTACACCTCTTACAGATGAAGAAATGATCCAATACGGGCAGATGCCTCTACCCCAAGTATCCGAGACGGGTTCCATTACATCCATTGTTGCAGCCGCTCTGTTGCAGCGTTCAAATCTGCAACACGCGGACCAATTTTCGACATACAGTACACCCTCTAATCCTAACGGTCGATCTGGTACCACCATTGAGACTGCCAAAAAATGGTTGTTTTCTTGGTTGCGACAAGCCAACTGTTTGCACTGCCCAGTCACGTTCACGCCATTGACCTCGAATAGAACCTTCGAAGTTGCACACGTCATGCTCCCCAAATCGGCACCCAAAAAAGCAGTAAGACGTTCACTTTTCATCTGTACACGGTTTGTAACGATTTACAGGTTGACATGCTTGGTCACATCCTAGGGATGCGCCTGGCAGAAATATCCGTTCATTCTAGGCTATTTCTCATGCCATGTAAGTTCTGGTTATCATTTCTGCAGCTGGCCACTCTAACCCTTTGGCAGTACGCAAAGATATCCACGCTTTGCTCGATAACCAAAGGATCCTGCTTCTGCCCAACAAGGACGTTGTGCGTCAGTTGACATTGTACATTCAAACACTCTCGGCTGAGTCTTTGGCCGACCATTTGGAGAGAGACAAGCTCAGCCCCTGGAAGACTCTGCGAAGGCAAGGGATGGAAAACCAGGAAAATTTGGTATGTTGAACTCCGTTTGTGAATCTGTTACCTCGCTAATGAATAACTGGCTCTCCAGAAGGAGGGCGCCATACACCAGTACCGACTCTTGCAATCACCTCACTTCGCTGATCTTTTTCCTATCAACACCATACAACATGGCGTCAATGTTTTGATCGAGCCACCATATCTCGATTTTCCTCTTGTCTCGACGCACCTTACACCGTTTGCATTGATGGTCCATGCCATCCGAGTGTTTGAATCCCCCGACTCTCCAGTACTCCTCGATCACGACGCACTTTTCAGGACTTCTCCTCGCAAGGAAGACGAGTACGACACCATCAAACGACTCACTGTCTGCGCGCTCTATGGCTGTCATAAGTCCGCTCCCTTACCTCTCGTCGACAACGACGTTCGAAGTCATGCTGACGAGGTTGTCAACTTCGTGAAGGCTTTCGAAGCCAGGACCCAAGCTGTGAGGTTGCTAGCCAAATTGAGCAGCATTCGGTCCGGCTCAACGAACTCCTTTGGTCCACCAGAGAGCATTAGAAGTGGGGGAAGTGAACGTAGAGGATCCATTACGGAGTCTGTGCTTCCAAGGGAGTTTCCTGAGGAGTATCACACACCTGTTCGGACGTCCCGTAGTGGGACCAAGCTGAATAAGCAGAATGAACAGTCTATGGATGCCGAGGGTCATAGCACATATCGGGCCGCCGCGTCTCTCTCTGAATCCTCCGAACGACCCGTGGATAATGCTCAAAGTGAATACGCGGATATCACTACGCAATCTGTACTCTCCGAGCGTCCGTTGGCTGAGGTTCACACCAACTACAAGGACACCATTATAGACTCTGTACACCCCGAGTCTTCTGTAGCTGAGGCTCAAAGCAACTCCGAAGAGACCGTCACAGACTCCCAGTCTGTACTCCCCAAGCATCCTTCGGTTGCGTTACCGACCGGATATCCAACCACTTTTACTTCCTCTACAACCCTCGAGCGTTTGGACACCACTAAAACTGCAAACCCCTTGCGACCGGTTCGATGGGGCTTCAAAGACCGCCTCTTTGGGAGATTCACAATGAGCAGAAGTGGCAGTAGTCGCCGTCGTCGCATTTACGCAGGTACCAATTAGCTTTGTTTCTTGTATGTCTTCTTGTACGATAAGGATTGCTATGACTTTTTATTCCTCGATATGTCTACGAACTTTGAGTACTGTATACGTGAATATAATATGCAATATGAACACGAACACGTGTGATATATTAATGCTTACGTCACTATTTTTTATTTTTTATTCTTTATTTGTACACCCACCATGGCTAAACGAAAGCTGAAAGGGCCAGCTTTGCCTAAGGCGACCTCTTCCAAACGTACTCGCCCTGATCCTACCACTGCCTTAGACAGCTTTCTGCCCCAAAAGAAACGAACCAACCTTTCGTTGACACATCCAATTGCAACGGGAAAGACAACTCGTGCTTCCAGTAGGAAGGCCAATGATCCGAGCTTGTCCAAACCGGCCACCTCCACCTCTTCAGATCCTGACGTTCCTGTCGCTGCTTCATCAGTCTCACCAGAAGTCTTGCTCAAAAATCTGCTTGAAAGTCTGAACGGAGCCGAAGAAGAAACATCCTCCTATTTTTCTACCTTCCTGAAGGCCGCTTCACAGGGCAAGTCCGACGGTGCTATTAACTCTGCTGCAAAGTCTAGTAACTCCAACGAAACAGGTTAGTCTGGCTTCTGCTTTTGTTCACACGTTATTTACGTGTTCTTCAGGACGAAAACTTAGTCTCAATAACGACGAGCTGCTATTTCTCAATGAGTTAGATGAAGGTAACTCTATTCTCAGTCATTTTTACAATTCTTTTCTCATCCTGCAAAGCGTTAGAACCCCCGAAGCTCCCAGATGATGAAGATTCTGATGAGGAAGACGATGAAGAAAACATCGACGTTGCAAAAGAACAGGCTGTGTCTGATGATGGAAATGATAGCGACGGCGAAAGTGTCGTTCAAGATGATAGTAATGTCAGTTCTTTATCTGTTTCTGTCGGCACAGCTTCATCCAACGTTTCCCTTTCATAGATGCTACCAGTGAAGGATATCACCAAACGGCAAAGACAAAGGGGCAAACGAAAGCGTCGCAAAACCAGCGCCAAAGTTCTTATCACCGATTTTGAAAACGAGGATCTACCGCTCCTTGCCAAGCGATGCGCTCACATGGGCACTTGTGTCTTGAACATGTTCCCGGACAACAAGCTGTTTGCGTGGCAACTTTTTTCTGATACCCTGAAATCCATGGCTGAGGATGGAGGCGCCAACAACATGGTAAAGTATCTCATCAAGATATCCCCAGACGCCGACAAGAGACTTGAACTCGTCAAGTTTGTACGTAACCCTTCCTTCTCTTGCCATGTTACTAAAACATTTCAAGATGAACTATGGTCCACCTTCTCTTCGCTTTGATATCGGCAAGGAAGTGAGAATCCGGGTAACTCAACATTTTGGTCTGCCTGGTGACAAAACCCGGGATGAAATAGTTACGTCCTTCCTTTTTTACTGTATATATAACTAAAAGTTTCCCGGTTCTCAGATATCTTCTGTTCTGTGGTTACAAGATGGCTGCCGATACCACGAGGGTGACGTAGATGTAGTGGTAAGCCGCCGGCCTTCTTGTTATTACTTTGTTTACATCTTCGTTGGTAGCAAAAGACTACCAATGGTCGACCATTCCAGTCGCTGCTCATCAGTAGCATCCTCAGGAGCTATTTTATCGAAGGGAAGCCCGCCCAAGATGAGATGCTGGTCAATCATCTCAGATCCGAGCAAAAAGTCCCTGTTCGCTTGATTGCTTTGATAGCTACCTTGGTATGTCAAAGCAATTTCTATCTTGGCCCCTCTTCATTCCCACCTGAATACTTCGCAGATTGGCCATGCTATCGAGGAGTATGCGTTTGGCTACAGAAAACTCAGCCATCTTTCAGCGCAAAACATTGGCGTCCAGTAAGTTTCGAACCCAATCTATATTCAACAGTATTGCTTACCGAAGGTTTCAAGGTACAGGACAATGGTCAAAACGTTGGAAAAGTTGCGACGTAAGACCCCCGCCTATGTTGACCTTGTGCAAGCTCGATTGTGGAAGCAAATGAAGTGCGATCAATTATTCCCATAGTGATTGAATCTTACGTACCTTCCCTTCCATAGCAAGGCCGCCCCCGATGTTATACCTCCTCAGGAATACGATTACAATGCGCTCAATGCATACGCCACTGGAGAAAGGACGGACGATGAAGATGATGACGAGATGGGAGCGATGAAAGATACAGCAGTGGGAGAAGTGGAGCCGATGGCGAAGTGGAAGGGGAAGGTGGCGGTGGCGGCAAAGATGACAGCGAAGGAGAAGGCGAAGGGGAAAGGGAAGGAGAAGGAGAAGGAGGAGATTGCTGTAGACAAAGATAATATGGATTTGGGTGCGGGACGACAGGGAGATATCACAGATGCTGGGAGAGTGAAGACGTGGATGTGGATATGATGAAGGATGTGGTGGACACTGCGGACAAGGCGACAACAGATCTTGAAGACGGAATGGAAGGTTCAGCAACTGAGGAAGATGAGGTAGAAGTGGTGGATGTAGAGAACGTGATGAGCACAGCAAGCACGGCAGATGATGCAGCAGATGTGGCGGACAAAACGAACGTGTCGGATGCACAGGGTGTAGTGGAGATGGGACATGCAGGAAACGTGGCGGCTGTGGTTCATACCCAGAACTTGGAGACCGTGGTCAATGTCGATGTCAAAGCAAGCCAGACAAAGACAGGAAAGAAGAAGAGGAATGGAAAGACAACAGACAAGGTCGCCTCCTCTAACGCCTCCAAACTCGCATCGTCATCCAAACCGTCTAGCCTACGCATAACCCGTCAATTGCATCGTAACAACCAGGACGCTGGAGGCAATTTAGTATGAAAGTGGGGTGTCGGGCTTCTCTCCGTATCTTATTCTATAGCTAATGTTGATGTACTATCTTATTACAAATCTCAATACTCACCTAGTTGATGTTGCAGAGGTTTGGGGAATGTGATCAATCAAGGATGTAGCAAGGATAAGTCTTTGGAGCAAAGCAAGAATGTTCTTAAGTCTGGGGACTTTAGCCACAGACTCAGCTACTTAAATACATCCAGGAATCTATTCTACCCAGGGTACACCATCAGTCAGCAGGATCAATAAGCAGTCACATGTGGACCCAGGTAGGATCAGTAAGCAGATCAGTAAGCAGATCAATAAGCAGTCACATGTGGACCCAGGTAGGATCAGTAAGCAGATCAGTAAGCAGATCAGTAAGCAGATCAGTAAGCAGATCAATAAGCAGTCACATGTGGACCCAGGTAAGATCAGTAAGCACATCAGTAAGCAGATGTGTGAAGCAGTGCCTGAGGGTCTAGCCCTTCTATATACTTCTATATAAAGTTAATCAGATGGATAAGATAAAAGATAAAAGATAAGATCAGGAGATGACAATAAAGTAATGAGTAATGAACAGTCATAGATGATTATGGGGAAATCTGTGACAATACCCCCTCTTCTGATTCGAGCTCCGTTGAGAAGTTATCAATTTCAATATTTCTTGCAGCCAAATTTTCTTTTTTATACTCTTTAACTTTCTCCACTGCATTGCGTAGATTTTTTGTAGGTTCCCAGGTGTCATGATCTCTGGTAAATCCCTTCCATCGAACAAGATACTCTGTAGTTTTACCTCGAACTCGGTGTTGTAATATTTTTTCAACAACCCACTCCTTGTGACCATTAATCATTTGTGGTTGTGGAGTTGGTGCTGTTTGGCCAACAATATTTGACTCATTGTAGGTGTCCAGTTTGCTTGCATGAAAGACTGGGTGGATATGACGGTACTGAGGTGGCAAGTCTAGTAAAAATGTTACTTCAGACAACTTTTCAATAATTTTGAATGGTCCTTCATATCTAGGTTGAAATGCCCTCTGACTAGTTTGATAGTCTCTGAGATTCAGCATAACTTTATCTCCAGCTTTCCAAGGAATATTTTTAACTCCTTTGTCATAGTACCACTTCATACGTTCAGCAGCTAACTTTAGGGCAGCTTTTGCTTGCTCCTGGGCTTCAACTCTTTGTTGTACAATGTCATTTAGGTCAACAGATACTCCTTGTTTTAAGAGTGTTGGGCCTGCTCTTGGATGTCTCCCATACTCCAAGAAGAATGGACTATGTTTTGTCCCTTCATGTGCTTGATTGCTATAGGCAAACTCAGCAGTACTCAGCAGTTTGTGCCAATTGCTAAGATTATAGTCCACATAGCATCTAACATACTGTTCCAAAGTCTGGTTAACTCTTTCTGTCTGTCCATCTGTTTGAGGATGATATGCAGTAGACATGGTTGACCTTATTCCAAGGATTTTGCACCATTCCTGAAATATTTCAGCAGCAAACTGAACACCTCTGTCAGATATAATCTGAAAGGGCAGTCCATGTAATGGATAAATCTTGTCAAATAAAAGATGAGCAAGATCCCTTGCTGTAAAATTATTTGTGATAGGAAAAAAGCGTGCTCTCTTGGTGAGTCTGTCTACTACAACACAGATTGCATTATAGTCTCCAGCTTTTGGCAGTTGAGTGATCAAATCAATGGAAATAATTTCCCAAGGTCCGTTAGGCACCTCATTGGGTTGCAAAAATCCATATGGTTGATGTGGGCGATTTTTCATCCGCTGACAGGTATCACAGCCTGTGACATAATTTTTAACAAAGATTGATAGTCCTGGCCACCAGTAGTTTCTTGTCACCAGTTCATAAGTTTTCCATCTGCCAGGGTGTCCGGCAGATATCAAGTCGTGATGGATATGTACAATTCTACGTCGTAAGTGTTCATTTACACTTTTTGGAATATAGACTTTGCCTCTATAGAGTAAGAGTCCATTTTCATAATTCCATTCCTCAAGAGATTTTTTAAACTCTCTTGGGCCTGATTTCAGTAAGGAGTGATAATCCTTTGTAACTTCATCAGATAGCAAAGCTTCTTTGACCTCCCTAAGAATTTGATCATCATTGATAGGTGATTCATGAGCAGCCTCAAGAGCCTGAATAGCAAAAAATTCAGGTTTAAGTAAGATTGTGTTTTCATTATCGAGGTGTACCCCCTCCTCATGATCTGGCCTCCTGGACAGAGGGTCTTCAGCTTGCATTGTTTTCCCAGGCTTATGCCATAAGGAATAATTAAATCTTGTGAGATACAGAGCCCACCGTGCTTGTCTTCTAGTGAGTTTCTGGGCTGATTTAAAGTAAGTCAAATTCTGATGATCTGACCATATTTCAAATTTCTCTGGATGACCTTCCAAGTAGTGTCTATACTCTTCTAATGCTCTTATAATTGCAAGCAACTCTTTGTCATAAATCTCATAGTTCCTTTCATGAACACCGAGTGACTTTGAGTAGAAGGCAACTGGATGCCATAAGTTATCATTTGGATCCAGTTGAGACAAAACAGCTCCGACTGCAAAATCACTTGCATCTGTGGACAGTCGGAAAGGATTTGTATCATCAGGAATTCGAAGAATAGGAGCTGTTGTAAAGGCCTTTTTCAGCGCCTCAAATGCTTCCTGTTGTTCATCATCCCATACCCATAGTTGTCCCTTTTTAGTAAGATCAGTGAGTGGCCTAGCCAATTTTGCAAAGTCTTTGATAAACCTGCGGTAAAAGTTTGCAAAGCCCAAAAAAGCTTGTACATGCTTCACTTTTGTTGGTACTGGCCATTCAAGAACTCCATTTAATTTTTTAGGATCCATCTCTACATGTCCCTTTGATATAATCATACCAAGATATTCAATGCTCTCTTTTTCAAAGAAACATTTTTCAGCTTTAGCATAGAGATCATTTTTGTTGAAGCCTTTTCAGCACTTCTTTAATTACTTCTCTATGCTCTTTTTTGTCATTTCCAAAGATCAGAATATCATCCAAATATACCATAACTTTCCCATCCTGAATTAAATCTGTCAAAATGGTATTCATCATAGCCTGGAATGTTGCTGGTGCATTGGAAGAACCAAAATACATGACAGTAGTCTCAAAAAGACCTCTTCTTGTAACAAACGCAGTTTTCCATTCGTCACCTTCACGTATGCGGACATTATTATATCCCCACCGTAAGTCAATCTTAATAAAAATAGATGCATGACTTAGAGCATCAATTAAATCTGAGATGCGAGGAATAGGATAGCGGTTTTTTACAGTAATATCATTGAGTGCTCTGTAGTCCATTACTGGTCTCAGAGATCCATCATGTTTTTTGACAAAAAAGAATGGTGCTGAAATAGGACTTTTGGATGGTCTTATATAACCCTTTTGAAGTTCCTCATTGATCCATTCATCTAAAGAATTTCTTTCCTTTAAAGACAGTGGATAAACCTTTGCAGGTTTTGGTAGTGGAGCACCTTCCATAAACTCAATTGGATGGTCATATGGTTTACGTTCAGGCATCCGCTCTGATTTTCTCTTTGAAAAAATATCACCAAACTCATAGAGCCATGGTGGTATAAGTGACTTCCACTTAGTGGTGTCCTCATCATCCTCAAGCTCTTCTTCATCAATGTCCTTTCCATCAAACATTGAAGCAATTACAGCAGCTTGAGAATATTCATTGGGTCGGTGCATGTCAGCCCAACGGATATAGGGATTTTCTGAGTCTTCCTCTCCTATGTTGTCCAGTAAGGAGTCCTCTAGAAATTCCTCATCAAGAGAAAGCTCTTCAGCTCCTGCTTCCTCAATATTAATTTTATGGGCTCTAGCAGCACATGCTTCTGGGCACCTGGCAAACGCCCATTCCCCTGTTTCCCAGTTAATTTCTGGATTATGTTGATACAGGTACGAGTATCCTATCATCATATCTTTATCTCCAAGTTCAGTGACATAGAGATATTGGCGTGTTTTATGTGAGCCAATTTGAAGATAAGTGCGGACATACTCCTTAATTTGTCCTGCAACATTGGGCGTTCCATCTGCATTTTTAACATCATATGGATTAGCCAATTTATCTGTTACCAGGTGATTTCTTTCAACAAAACGTCTGTCGATGAAGTTTGTTGTGGCCCCAGAGTCAACAAGAGCCTCAGCCTGCGCTTTTGCGCCGTATACCCAAAGTGTAACTGGAACTCTAAAAGAGAATTTCTTGTTGTGAGCAATATTATTTACACAAGATTCCAGTACTACTTTATCTGATTTATTACTACCAGTGCTGACAGGTATACTACTCCCTGACTGTAGATCGCAGGCGGTCTCCTCTACAGTCCTTTGGGAAAATCCACTTCGATTTGTTGACTTTTAGCCCATCTGGGTCTAGAAGGTCCCGCTTTTTTAGCCTGCACTTCATCGACTGATGCAGTCACTTCCTTTGCGGCAAGTGAAGGTTCAACAATTTCGGGGATACTCGCAGAGTTGACATTAAGAGCTGCAGCTGGGGGCGCTGGCTCATTATCAAACTCATCAAACAATTCCATCAGTCGTGCTTTGAAGGATTGTTTCCCTCCTTTTGCAGACTGTCCTCCTTTGTAACTGTGCCCAGGTGCAGAAGATGATGAAAACATTCTGGGTGCAGGTTTTTTACTTTCATTCCAGGCTTATCCCAGCAGTCTACAGTATTGTGACTCTTAGATTTTAATTTAAAGCCTTTCTCATGACAAATTTGGCAGTATTTATTTTTTTTTTTTGTCTCCTGGGAATTAACCTGTTCGATGTATTTACCCTTAGTCTTTTTTGCTACATCTATCTCCATTGCATTTGGGTCTGTGGTCCCAGAATTATTTTTAAAAATGGCATCAGCACAGTGTCCCTTTTCAGCAGACAAAGTACATGGAGGAAAGGAAAAACCAATGTTGGTGTGCAAGTCTTGATGTCTTGAAGGGATGGGGGATCTCTGTGTGACCTAACACAGCAAGCAGGAAGTGTATTACACACTATCCACTCTGCCCAAGGCTAGCCCATCGTCACTAACTCCTAAGAGTCAGATACATGATAGAAAACATGCTCCTTTAGCAGGGATACATGCATCAAGCCCTGTTGTAACAAAAGTCACAGCAGCATGCCACTTACGCCTGTGGTCCGGCAAGTAAAGGACAAGGTGCCAAGATGGAAACTTAAAAAAGTAGCCATACCCCCACAGAGTAGGAAGTACACCATTATCCAGTAGAACAACTGCCCCTTTCAGCAACAGTGTCCAAGAGTCCCCCAGAGCCCAAACAAGCAGACTGACTGCACACCTGTAAACAAAGGCTCTACTCACTGTCCTTGAACAGCAAGCAGCAAAGAAGCAAGACTTAAGAAACTATTACAAATCTCAATACTCACCTAGTTGATGTTGCAGAGGTTTGGGGAATGTGATCAATCAAGGATGTAGCAAGGATAAGTCTTTGGAGCAAAGCAAGAATGTTCTTAAGTCTGGGGACTTTAGCCACAGACTCAGCTACTTAAATACATCCAGGAATCTATTCTACCCAGGGTACACCATCAGTCAGCAGGATCAATAAGCAGTCACATGTGGACCCAGGTAGGATCAGTAAGCAGATCAGTAAGCAGATCAATAAGCAGTCACATGTGGACCCAGGTAGGATCAGTAAGCAGATCAGTAAGCAGATCAGTAAGCAGATCAGTAAGCAGATCAATAAGCAGTCACATGTGGACCCAGGTAAGATCAGTAAGCACATCAGTAAGCAGATGTGTGAAGCAGTGCCTGAGGGTCTAGCCCCTTCTATATACTTCTATATAAAGTTAATCAGATGGATAAGATAAAAGATAAAAGATAAGATCAGGAGATGACAATAAAGTAATGAGTAATGAACAGTCATAGATGATTATGGGGAAATCTGTGACATATCTACCGTGATCTGCTTTACTGTATGTTTTGAAACTCAGATGGTTTTCGTGGTATCACAAGGTGCTGATGAGTGTATTGAGGGATCCTACAATTGCACTGGAAACGACACTCGAGAATTATCAGAGCGCTTTGGGGTGCTTTCAGGTTCTTTCAGGTTCTTTCGGACGTTCTAAAGAAGTTTTTGATTGACCCGGAGAGAGTTCGGAAGAGGTTTGAGCTGGCTTGTGGTGAAATCAATAGCACTTCGATACCTTCAGATTTAGATCCATAGTGACTCCATAGCGTATCTAGAGTTATCCCAGAGCACTCATGTAATCTTCCAAAGTGATTAAAACCACTTTGGAGCCGCAATGGAACTGGCCTGAAATCACCCCCAGATTGCATAAAAGTGCTTTTATTTGTATAGAATGTACTCGGGTTTTGAGGGGTGTCTCCTGAGTCTGCAGATGTTCCAGAGGCTCTGGGTCATCTGGGCGACCTCAGATACCCTGTGGACAGTTGCCATTACTCCAGGTCTCAGGTGAATTTTCCTGATGTTACGAGTGTTTACTTATCTTCTAATCAGGCTAGCTCAACAGTCCTTGTTCCCGCTCTGCTCTTCAAGCCATCTACGTTGCTCAACAACTTGCCACAAAAGGATATTAATTATGCAGCTCCGAATCATAGCTCTACCAACCCGAGGTTTGGTTCTTCTCTAACTTTGTCGAACTCTTTTTATATCTAAGCTGTACCGTTTTTGGGACAGATATTCAACAAGAGACGCTATTTTTAGTAGCGGGAGAAGCTTTACATGTCCCATCGGCGCTGAAAAGACCTTTCCAGCATCTTACACTACTTTCAGCTCGCACATTGCACTCCTTTTCGTCATTATTCTATCTCGCTCTGTCGCCATTGAACCCTTTGGCAACGATAAATCCAGCTTTCGGGCTAATCTCGGCATTGACCTGCTCAACGATCACGTGTAAATGTTGAAGAAAACGGGGTCGAGTTTCCTGTCAGCCTATTCTTGATTTTTCACCAACATTCATGACGAAGAGGTCCGTATCTCAGACGTCCACCGGTAATAAGAAGCAGAAGACGGCCAACAAAGTGTCTGATGCGGTCTTTCGTCCTGCGGGACAACAAACACGGTCTCAGGCTCAAGTTAACAAGTTATCGAAAAATTCAGACTCGACTGCAACTTCCAAAGCCAGCATACCCAAATCCCGTCCTCAACCAAAGGCCAAACCCGCTAGAACCTCCCGCGCTCAGCTGCCGGCTCAAAGTCAGACTCAACAGCCTCACAAAAATCATGCCAAGACTCGGCAGGGATCTCCTCTCAACAACAAAGAGTCAAGTACCTTCATGGCAACTATAATGGGGAATGGGAGGGCGCCAAGCCCTCAGGTTGCGGAGAATATAGGTTTGTCTTATGATCGCCGTTGTATTCTTATCTCTGAATGTTGTCTATGGTCAGGTGCAAAGAAGGGACAAGGTAAACGGTAGTATTCTTCTACTATTCTCAGTATTTATCCATGTTGTTAGGTGCCAAGGGCGAAGAGAAATCTGAGGAAGAAAAAAACGAGGCTGAGTTCCTTGACCAATTTCCACAAGGTATGTGGTGAAATCTGCTCATGAATGATCGTTCTCATTTGCTACAGACTCTGGAAAGAATAGGCTGAAGGATGTGCTCAGTCGCGACCTGGTGGAGCACGAGGATTCTCAAAATGAGGCGGAGTCAGATGACGTCGTCGAAAATGCTGGCGACGGCGATGGGGGTGATGGGGACGGGGACGACCACGTACAATTTTTTTTCCAAAGAAACATATGCTTAAGTTCCCTTGCAGATGGTTGTGGAAGACATCACTCGCCTGGTGAAGAACCGGCAACGCCGTCCAGCTGAGAAGAAGGCACCTAAAGTTCTGCTGTCGGAATTCGAAAATACTGACCTTGCACAGCTTGCCAAGCACTGTGCGAGGATGGCCACTTGTGTAGTGGATATGTTTCCGTCTGATTCATTTTTTGCCTGGGATCTTTTCTCCGCTCAAGTGAACAAAATGGAAGAAGCTGGTATGGGTAATGACATGGGTGCAAGCCTCAGTGCCATCTCTGAGGACCAAATGGAAAGGGATAAATTGATTAAATATGTTAGTTTCTTTTCCTCTTTGTGCTGTTCATCTGTGACATGTCCTGTAGATGAATTATGGTCCTTCAGCTGTTCGCTATGGCATAGGTATCCAAGTCCGAATCCGAGTAGGTCAGTTTTTTGGAATTTCTTCCCAAGGTGACAACGAAAGCATTGTTGAGTATTCCACATGTATCTATATCCATGTGGTTGACCCCACCTTCTTTAGGCTGCTGATGTCACTTGGCTGTTGAAGGACCGGAAGTATCATCACAGTAAAGTTGATCTTGAGGTATCCCATTCTTTGAACTCCCAAACTTTATATGGACCTGAAGTGTTATATTGTAGAACCGCACTTTTGGCCAAATGCTGTTCAAGTCGCCGTTAATCCCTCTTGTACTTCGGGGGTATTTTGTCGAGGGCAAGCCTGAACCAGACAAAATCCTCATTGATTTTTTAGAAGAGCAGCAACGGATCCCTATTCCACTTATTGCAATGATCACAGCCTTGGTGAGTAATACTCACTCACTTCTAGTATGATTCTCTACTTATACTAGTGATAGATTGGACACTGTTTGCGAGAATATCTCGCTGGGCAAAAACAGAGAACAACTTCACCCTAAAAAACCTCGGCAAGCAGTCTGTCATTTTCTCCTCTCCATTGTTTTTGATACTGATTAATGGCAGCTATCGCGCCATTCTTGATACACTTTGTTTGTTGAATCAGAATTCTCCTGAATACTGTGAAGACTTGCAGATTGGATTATTCCAAAAGATGATGTTTGTGTTTCTAATTACAACTGAGCTGCAATTGAGCTGAAAGAGCTTTGCAGGACTGCTAGCACAGATTCTCTTCCACCTCAGACATACGACTATGCCTTCCTTGAAAAGTTGACTGGAAAAAAGAGGAATGGGCTTGGTATTGACTCAGATGATTCGAATGATGATGACAATGAATGTGATCCTGATGTCAATCACAGTGGGGAAGATAAACACGAGGTGGAGGATCTTGGTGAGAATATCAATGTGCCAGTTGTAGCATCTGTTGATGAGATTGGGGTCATGATGGCAGCCGCTGATGGTGACTTGGAGGATATTCAAGCAGATTGACATTTGCTTCAAAAAGACTGACATTTGCAACAGTTCCATCCTAAAATTCATAGTTCATTTGTAATGTATTTTTTCCAGTTTTAATAATAATACTGCATGTTCATTCAGAATCATGCTGAGCTCTTTCGTGGATCAGTGCTGAACAATGCAATATGCTCTCCATCATGTCAGTTGCTTTTTTCATTGCTCTGATATTATTGCTTGATATTTTGGTATAACTTTTGGGGGCTTCAAGATTGATTTAGACAACTTTGAGATGATCTGCATGTTCCTTTAAAATATTCATTTTTGCTTTTGACATTATTTTCAGTGCTCTAGATTAAGTTTCAATGACTTTGAGACTGATTTTGGTTGCTTTGGGACTGATTTAGACTGCTTTGAGACTGATCTGACTCACTTTTGCAGTAACTGCATGTTGCTTTAGAGATGATTTTTTGTTGCTTTGGGGAACTTCTACATTGCTCTGAGAGTCTTTGAATATATGCTGAAAATCTTTTTCATCTGCTTTCACAGCTCTTCAGCTAAGTCTTGCAGTTCAATTATGACATCTGGGGATAACATGGAACGGCCACAGTATTAGCCACAGAGCCTTAAGTAAATTATGAAAAAAATTTCAGAAGCTCTAGATCAATTACATACTCATACTTCCAATGTAGCAAATGTGTTCTTTCCAAAGAGCTCACGAGGCTCTATCCACTTGCTGAGTATAATCTGACTTTGTGTTGAAAGTTCCCTAAGTTAATTCATGAACTCTATGATTTATAGGGTATCTCCTGAGACCCTGTTCTCTACAGCCTCTCTAGAGATACAGGAGTGTTCAGGGCTTTGTGGGATCAATTTTGAACAAACCAGGGTATAGATAAAAATTCCAGATGTTATACCTTTTCCTTGTTCTGTCTCTCTTATTGTTCCGATACATATATAAGCCCAGTACTTACCACCTGGTTCCCCATCTTGACCTCTTTGTCGTTGGGACCAGGTAAGCCTCCGCTTGTATTAGATACCTTTATATTAACTTTGTCATTGGGACCAGTATCTGCCATCTCCGCTTAAGCCTCCGCTTTGCTGCCCTGCTCTGCCGTCTTGCACTTCTGCTCCGTCACACCGTCGCTCCGCATCCCTGCTCTGTCGCATCAGACCTCTTTGTGACATTTCCCTGATTTTTATTATTCTTAGATGGGCCTGAATATGAGTTCCCCGAAGAGGGTTTATCATCCTTCTTTTTGGCAGGGTTGTCACGCGCAGGCTTGACATTTTCAATGAGTTCAATGAGTTCTGCAACTCTGCAGACGTCATCAAAACTCGAGATTTCTGGGTTAAGTTCTTTATTCCATAGCCCTTTCTGAATTTTTGGATTTAATCCTGTCCGGAGCTTATGTACTTTTTCTCGTTCATCCACTAATCCGATAGTGTTATATAGATCATTAAGCTCAGCAAGATACTCCCGAACAGTTTTCTCATTCTGGAAACAACGCTTGAGCTTTTTTCTTTGATCCATTCTGAATGTCAATGGGAAGCAATAATTGTATAGCTCCGTAAAGAATTTATTCAGTCTCCAATTAAATGGAGAATCTGCGACAGTTGTCAAATAAAATTGAAATGCCTTCCCTTTTAGGAATTTTGAGAGCTTCAAAATGCGACAGTTTTTAGGCACACGACCATCCCGAACATACGCGGTAGCTTCAGTTACAAATTTAATATAACCTCGCACGTCAATTGAACTATCATATATTTCCGGGGGGTCAGGTTTTAAGATCATCCTATTTTTCTTATGGGAAGACTTTTGCTTTGAGCGTCTGTGCTTTTGGCGGTGACGATGTGTAGATTCTGAGCTAGAGTCAGAATCAGAGCTTGATGAATCAGAGTCATAACTATCTGATTCAGAGCTGGATTCATCATCTGATTGTCGTGATAACTGGTACTTACATCATTTTTCTCACATTCTATTCATTTATCCCACGCCACCCTTCTTCCTTTATCATGTGATCATGTTTGTTACTCATACTTCTTCGACTCATTGCTCCATATCCATTTCACAATTGCGTACTGCCTCCCTTCCTTCTTATTGTCTTTCCTCCTTATTGTAATACTTCACTCCCATTCATTGCTATTATTCTTTCTCCTCCATCTCTCACAACTGTCGCACACTTATTGTCTTTGACACTCACTTTCTCTCGCGCTGTCGTTCCTCACTCTCGCGCTATTATCTTTTGACCTCCTTGTTGTTCTTTCTCTCTTATTGTTACCATACATATATAAGGACTGTAGATAGCACCTAGTTCCCTATCTCGACCTCTTGGTCATTGGGAACTAGGTTCGTGTTGTACCTCTCTGTATATTCCAACACTAACTTGGTCATAGGGAACTAGATATCCTTTGAGCCCTTGTGATTGGCCCTTCGTGCTATCACTGCTGTTGAGATCACTTATCTTCCACCACCCTTGTACGCTGCGCTTAAGTTCAGACTCTGTCGTCTTTGAAGCTTGCCGGCTACTTGGTCTGTGCTTGTGCTTGTGCTCCCTCTTGTGCTTCCCTCGTTCCGGTTGTTCCAATCCTCGTCGCGACACCGATGACAAAGAATTGGAGCTACTCGATGAGCTTGAAGATGAATCGGAGGGATCATTTCCTTGTCTGACACCTTTCTTATTTTTTGCAGGGGTAAGTAACTTGCAAAGATGATTGGTGGGAGGAATTAATTCACTCGGACGAGTGACATGCTGAGCTTTACCTTTAGGACGATTATTAAATTCCTTAGGTTTACGTGGCCGCTCCTCCACAATATCACGAATATGGTGACCCATTTGGTCGGTCAAAGCTTCAGATGCGGCGCGTTGGCGTGTTTACTTGCGCGTTTTTTGTGCCCTTTTTCTTATTTTTCTTCTTTGGGATAGATGTAACACTTTCTGTGTCCGGATCGGAGCTTTGTGCAGTGTCTCGGGCTCGTTTACAAGCCGGAAAATTCTCAAATGCCTTTTGTTGGGCATTAATGTCAAGTTCGTTGTCATCAAGGTTAGCAGCACCCCAATTTCTAGGATCCACATGTTTTCCCTTGCTACGGTTTGATGGCCCTTCTTCGTGAGAGGACTCATCTGATTCACCACCAACTCCGGTTTGTGGAGTTATATTCACAAGGCTCATTTGTTGTTTGATGAGCTCACGCTGTTGGTTAGACAACAAATTCTCAGCTGCACGAACAGCAGCATCTTGTTCAGTTGTAAGTGCAGGTTTCTTGGCCTGTTCAAACTTAGTGGAAATCAATTTATATTTATTTCCATTTGTAGTACGAGTAATGGCACTACTATCAAGGCTTTGCGCCCTTGGACGTCGATGTCCAACCCGAATCCATTGATTCGGGTTCTGATCACCTTCAGAATTTTCATCCGAAGGCCGCTCATGGATCCTGATAGGACCAGAGGAGCTATCCTGCTCATTCTCAGAGCTAGCCTCATTACCCCTGTGGGGAACCTGTGAGACTTCAATCCTGGTCCTGAGCACGTCCCGGTACGAGGGCGGTGCAACAGGGTGGGTTGAGTGAGCCGCCTGGGCATCACTCTGGTTACCATTGCTGTCAGTGACAGCTCCAGCAGTAACACGGGTTGTAGATCGGGTCTGGTAATGACCAGGACCTCGACGTAGGTTGTTGTTGTTTTGGTTGGAAGACATTTTGTTGAATATATTGGTGAAGGTATTGGAGCCTTGGTTGATGAGACCTTGGGTAGCCGATGAGTACAACGAGAGAGAGAGAAAGAGAAGAGAGATTAAAGCAGTTGTTGGGGGTTCAAAATATGTAACAATAGTGTGATAGCTAGTCACGGTAGCGCTACATGAGGTATGAGGTAGTCTCTAGAGAACCGTTGTAAACTGGATAGATTCTGGAGAGTCTGAAGTACTCGAGTACAAGGTATCTACTTATATACTGTAGGGACTCTATAGTATTACTTAAACTAGAAATGTCTGCATAATGGCATATAGGCATAGGTACAAGCATAGGCATAGATATGGATAAGATTAGACAGCAATAAGATAGGATGGAGTCACGAGTAACAACTTTGTTACAAGTTCCTTGGAGTCCATGCCTCTTCACTTAACAAATCTACAAAAATGACACAAAGATTGAATTGCATGACTTCAGCTTCAGGGTTTGAACTTTGCACTGTCCAATTTCAGACGTAAATGGCTAAAAGCGGTTTAATGCACCCGGAGATCTCAGCCCTATATCCAATGGTACTACCTAGGACATCATATTTGAAATTTTTAATTCTAATTCCCCTTCAGCATCCTGAGATATACAAAGAAAGAGTAACTTTACATGCAAGGGAGTACTAGCAAGAACTCATCACGGACTGGCCGGCCGCGGAGAAGCCCATGATCTTAACCATTTGAGGAGGTTTCCGGCGAAACCCGGGGTTCCTCCCAGAAAGGGGGCTCCTGAATGGCTTTTCTACTGCACCTAGTGATGCATGGGCCTGGCCCGGCTCAGCCCGGCCCATGGCCGTACGGGCCAGGGCCGTACTTTTGAGAAGCCCGAGGCCCGGGCCTCAGGCCTGGGCCAGATGAACATTTTTGCAAGAGTTGTATGGATAGAATTTCACTACAAAACTCCTCTGGGGTAAGCCTTGAGAGGCTTTACAAGTTGCCGAGGTGGTGCTCAATAAAGGATCTGATGCCTGGTAAGCCAAATTGTCCATTTGGTGTGCTGCTTGAGGATGGAAGTAGCCTGAGGCATGGAAAGATTGCACAACCAATGCCAAAAAATTAAAAATTAAGTATTTTCATTGAGAATACCAGTAAATACTTAATTACACGGTATGTTATTTGATGTTATTTGTAGCTAAGCCAAAATTATTTTGACTAGTACATCGGCCCGGGCCTTGGCCCACGGCCTGAGCTTTTTGGCCCGGGCTTGGGCCGTGGGCTCGGGCCATGGATTTGGTGTGGCCCAGGCCCAACAAAGCCCGGCCCATGCATCACTAACTGCACCAATTCAAACCACCTCCGATAAATTAAAAGGGCGTTCCCGCCTACCGCAGTTGCAAGTCAAGCAGCTAGCGCCTGCCAGCATCTAACATTACATGTATGAATGAGGCCTTGGCCTTAACTCCATTTACGTAGATAAATTTACCAAACGGAGATAAGGCCAGGTCGAACGTTTGGATACAGCCAAACCTATAGATTCGGCAATAATAGGTTAACCATCTCCCTCCTTCACATTTTCAGCCTCTCAAATCTTCTGTAATGTTTTCAAGCCTCTATTCTGTTTTGCATGGTTCCTTAACGTTTGAGAACCTGTGATGCACGCGTTGAGCATTTTATAAATTCTCTAGATTTCTTCAAATTACCAGCCCAATGAAACGTACTCAGGCTGTGTTGGGCATAATTAATCTACCTGAAGATAGCAATTTGATGATATCCAACAAAGGCAAATAGAACGTGCGGAAATATGTACATGTACAAATACATACATGATGGTGTAAAAAGGGATAGAGAAAATACTATTTTCCTGAATTAACCACTGCCGACGAGTGACTACAATCGTAGTCATGACTCTACTGTGGAGGGGTGCGGGCTCTAATATGTGAAGGGGCATAAGAAGATGGATATACCACTGGAGCTGGTTTCCCCGCTCGAGAAGCAGGAGCCGCGGGAGGCTCGTTCATCTGCTCAAGCTCCCTTACGGAAAATACCCGACGAGCTGGTCCTGCCGCAGTACTCGTAGGACTCTCCACACTGGGCTCGGTCTTAACAGTTATTAAGGGCGCACCGGGTGTATAATACACGGGCACGTTGGAGTGGTAACTCGACCCAGGTAGACCGGCCAATTGAGGAGCACCGGATGGCGGTGGATGATATGAATGAAGATGATATAGAGCTTGTGACGGGGGAGGGCCGGTAGTATAATAGCTAGACGGCCCGACCAAATAGGGATGATGCACATATTGAGAGGGCGGAATCGCAAAAGGGAGTGGCGGCATCATCGAGGAACTAGCTGAGGGGATGAACCGAGTTGGCTCGACGCGATGAGAGCGCATCGCAGATTCTTCTACCGCAGACCGTCGCTTTCGTGGTGGCTCTTCACTGTTAGAAGAAGCTTCAAGTTTGTGCTTTTCGGTCGACGGTTGTGTCCGTTTTGCTGCCTGATAAAGAGGTAGAGTAGGGGCTGGATTAACGGTCATTCGTTCTGCCAGTCGAGGGTTATCTAAAGTTGCAATCGGGGGTAAGGCGGCTACAGGAACATGAGGCGGTGTGAGAGCAGGAGCAGGAGCCGCAGCGGGCCTCTGGTAAGATTTTACAAAACCAATAATCGTCTTTCCGACCCTGTCGTTAAGCCGGATATCCTTGTGTTCTTTTCGAACCTCGCGGCGCATCGAGCTGACGGCCGCAGACAGCTCAGACATCGTGAGCTTGTTGGCTGGAGGAGCGATAACGAGATGTACATAGATAAGGACACTAACTCCGATTACTTCGATGGGAGAAACCTGTAATGCGCATTAGCGTGAATAATGTCGGAGTCTATAAAACGGATCACGCGCCTTGGGATACATATCAAAGGGCCCGGAGTATGCTTTCGTCGATACAAGATCAGCCAGAATCGCAAAGGTTTGTTTCACAGAGCGCGCGAAATCGCCTGGAACGGGAGTATTGTGTTCCTCGAGCCATTTTTCGACCTGCGGTAACGTTCCCGCATTTTTAATAAATGCTCCTTTATCATCGCCCCATTTATACATCACGTAGACGGACTGGGAAAGACATCTAAAGTCTGCACCTCGTGACCGATCCCAGCGGAACGAAGGTGCTCCCAGCTTATCCTCGGTAATATATAGATCTCGGATATCGTTAATGAATTTTGCGCGAGGCGAGCTTACAACTCGGAGCTTTTCAGCAGATGAGAGCGCCATCCCAAGTTGAACACGCTTGGCGATTGTCAATAAGCCGGCTTGGTTGTCTATAGTAGACAAAGACTTACACGGAAAATTTCCCTTTCGTCCTCCTCATCCAAGTCCTCGTACTCGGTGCATCGTATCTGACGATTAACAAAGGTGGTACGTATCCGCTCGGGAAGAAGATTGCGGGATTTAGACCCGGAATCATCATTAATTTTGAACCACCATGGCTTCCCGGTATCCCTGCGGCAACAGGTAAGTAACGTCAACATCTGAGCTAAGAGCACAAGCGAAACTTACGGATGCTTGACTGTGAAGAACAGTGAAAGCCAATGAATATAGCATAGCCTGATAATCAGCTTTGTACGTACGAGGAATCTAAAAGATTCTCAATCAGGCATTCACTTATTTGGCCAAGAGCACGTACCAGACCATCCAGAAAACTGAGCGAGCGGTTATTGTTAGAATCTCCCGCCATACACGTAGGAACGTTGCTCACAGTTGCAAGCTGGTAAGACGCTGCTTCCCATCGAGGCAAATTTTTTTGTTTTCTGTCCCATTGTCATCATAAATGACGGCTAGACCCGGTGTTCGGTGTCAAAGTTGATAGCAGCTGTACAAAACAAGTGAATATGCTTACAAAATATAATGGGAGGCATGTAGTGATTGGTAAAAACACTGTCAATAAGCATGATTTGTTTTTCGGTCCTCCATACAACATCTATGCTCGGGAAATTAGATATGCTATATATATAGCCGAGAGCCGAAACCAAATTAGAGATTTACCTCGTTGGTATTCTGGGTTCACGTCAATAAAACCTCTTTTGATGTATTCTGCGTGCCATGAGTCAGGACCGAAAGAAGAATATGGGATCATACCATATAAGCTCTGAACCGAAAACTGCGAATCGCGGGGACGTTTAAGGGCTCTGGGCATCACGAATACCGCGGAACTTGAACCGACGCAAGTTTCTGAAGAATGACTTCGAGACCCTTCCAGTTGATCAATATCCTGCGAGGGGGAAGCGGAAAGCGCCATTCCTAGGAAAAAAAGTTCAAGTCAAACCAGAAAATAGAAGTCATACAATGACCCAGAAAAGAAAATCGCCATAGAAAGCTGAGACTTGACCGGCAAATCCAGCGACTATCGCAATAAGTCCGGAAAGAAGAGGAGAGAAACGATTGAAGAGATGGTTAGCCTTACCTCGGAGTGTGTGCAGGGTGTAAAATGGACAAGGGAGGGAAACAAGACAATGAAAGTAAGAACGGCATCAATTACTGGATATATATAGAGCGGAGTTACAAACTGTTTATCAAAGATGTCATCAATCAATGATAGCAGATCATGTGTCATATCATTTCAAACGTGACTCAAACGGCTGTGATTGGCTACTCCTTTACCTATTAATAAGATGCGGGTAAATTCTGGCAGGTGTCTGTTCATTCCCTGAATCCATTGGAAGCCCTGAATCCATTGGAAGTTGATATCAACTTTCAAGGTCTACCTCTCCCATAACTTGAGTTGTGGCAGTACCGGGATTGATGCATAATTTATCTGACTGGGAATGTAGCTTCCTTAACGAGCCCTTTACTTCTCATGCTGCAACAATAGGATCGGCTCGGAGCTTGAAGCTTGACGAGTTGCCAGCGTTGCCGACTGCTTTCATAACGCCCCTCCAAAAAGAAAAAAAATGCCACTTTCTATCCGGCCACTTTTGCTTTCCACGGGTAGCTCCCCATTGTCCCGAATGACTTTAGGGCCGCAGTTAGCGGGGGTATTGACTTACAGTGGTGGAGACACACTGACACGAGACTTTTTCACCGGCCCGGATCAGCTGATTTTAAACTTTTCGACCAGCTGACGTTCATCCTTTCCGCCCTTTACACACGGGATTCAGAAAAAAATCCGTCGAGCGAATTTTTGATCTTAAACCTGACTTTTTCGCGCACGTATCATATGTTCGCAAAGAGCGCATGAAAAGCTGAGTTTGCATCAAGCCGAAATGATAGTTTAAATGTACGATTTGGTATTATATTTTAAGCTACATGAAATACTATTCGAAATACCAGCTATTTTATCAGTAGAAAGTCCAACAAAAATGTATACTTTACGACGAGATTTCAACTCAGATTAAACGTCGCATATTTGACGGACAAAAACATCTACTAAAATTAGAAGTATTAGATATGCTGAAACGAGTGCAAAAATATAGATTTTGTACTAACATTTTGTACGCGACGAAAATTGTAACGAAAAGTCCAGTTTCCAATGAGTAGATATACCGCAATGGCGTCGCTAAGCCGACGCCCCTGCGTTAAGCGTCAGCGCCATCCATGGGAGCGGAAATCAATGTCACTTCCTTGTAATTAGTAGCGAAGCACGGAGGACAGGCATGTTGATTCTGCATGCCCTCGTAAGTATAGCTAGCTCGATACTTGTTTCTGCTTCTAACGTTTTTCAGCTTCCACGGCACTGACGCTAACGCAACGGCGTCCGGCCAGTGACGCAACCGCGCTGTTTCAGTCTGTCGGAAACAAGGACTTTCCTTCTGATTTTCGACTATTATGAAAGGTAAGTTGAAATTGAATATTTCTATGGTCATTTCAGCCTGTCCGATAGTTACAATTTTAGATGCTCTTTTTGTCGATGGAATACACAACATTTCACTTCATCTGATTTGCGCTCGAAAAGTATGAGTTTCCGGCGATCTTTTCATTGATAGGATAGATAGCATTTTGAGCCGACTTTCATTCGGCTCCAAACCTAACGTAAAATACCATGTTTCAGTCATGTTTTCATTTTGCTAAAAAGAATGTATTTCGTGCACTCTTTCAGAGGGTTCAGTATTTTAACGAAAACGACAACTTTAAGACTAAAAATTCGCTCGACGGATTTTTTTCTAAATCCCGTGTGTTAGCATGTCGCATCCCACCCTAAAGAGGCCGATGGCTACTTAATACGTATCTTCCTCCGGCTCAGATTTTTATCACTCAGCTAGCTCGGCGGGCCCACTTTGCCCGACCTCCTCCGAAAAAAAAACCGCTCATGAGTTCGAGAGGGAGTAATGGTAATGCCAGTACGTGTGTGGAAGGAGTACAGCGAAAGACCTTGAAGGGTGGCTCTGGCGGTTAAGTATACCGTTACAAGTTGCGAAAGCTGTGTCGCTGAACGCGGAGGGGAGGGATGACATTTGCCTTTTCCCACACCTCTAGCGCTTTCATTCAATTTCCATACAGATTGCATGCTCAAGACACCCATGATCACAGCCAAGCTGTCAAACCTTGAATTGTGAGCGCGATTTCTCAATATCTTGTTTATTTACTCCCCCATCTTCCTCACTTCAGTCCTGCCCAACCAAACCTGCAAGAGTTCCCTTGCACGAAACGCGAAGGAGCAGGCTCTCTTTTATATATCCTGGCGGGAAGAAAATCAGAGTTGGAAGGTCGACTGAGGTACAGATGCGGCTCGTAACCTTCGTTCTGTCGTTTGTTTTTTATTGTTCGACTTTGGTCCCTGTCGTACAATCTTTTGACTTTCAAGTCGGGACTCCCCAGCAATGTGATGACTTTACTGTAACTTGGTCTGGTGAGTACAGCTCCCGCTACTAATCGATATAGAAACCTGTTTTTTGACGGTTGTTGTCTAGGAGGAAGCCCACCATTTACGCTGACCGTTGTCATTGTACGTCCTCTGCTTTTTTTTTGTATCTCGGGGATGGAAAACCCTAAAACTTTGGAATTATAGCCCGGCGGCGACAATCTCGACTTCAATATACCTTCAAATGCCTTTCAAAATAACCAGGGATCATTCAGCACGCAGCTCCCGGTCGCAAAATCTACATCAATTCTTTTCGCCATGTCTGATGCGAGCGGAGCGCTCACTGGGGGAACATCGAAGCTGTTGGTAGTGGGGGATAGCTCGACTGGGGCTACGTGTAATACGACTCTGCCTGGTGAGTGACCGAAGCAAAAAAAGCGAGTATCTGCGACAGCTCACCCATTCTCATTTAGCCAACGATTTTTTTTTTACCGTCGACAGCTCGCCAACCGAGTGCGGGTCTTACCACTATACATTGTACGATGCAGCTATTCTTCCAGTTTCAATTTTCGTAAGTCTCAACACTCCTCCTTTCTTGTCACTTTTCTTGAGCATTTCTAGTTCTACGTTCCAGGAGGCCACGAGTCCTTCGTTATCACGCCAATATCCACGACCTCCTTTACCTGGAACACCAACCTAACCGCTCAAACGTCCTTCATATCCACCATGGTCGATTCACAGAACAGAAGAGGAGGTACAGACGTCCTCAAGACAGTCGCCTCTTCGAACGATCAATCATGCATCATCGCTTCTAATCCTAGTGGCACGACCAGTGCCAGCTCATCATCGCCAACGTCAACTTCAACGTCAACTTCGTCACCGACATCATCCTCGTCATCCTTAGGCCGAGGCGCTATTATCGGTATCGCAGTAGGAGCTGTTGCCATTCTGGGTTTAGCGACTGTACTGGCCTTCTGCTTCATCAGACGCAGAAAGTCAAACAGACAGGATCACTCGGATATCGATCTGCTCGCGGGTGAACCTGCTGGTTTATACGCTCAACGACCCACTCCCAGTGATTTATCGGGCTCGCCTGCATCCTCTCAGCCAATGTTATCCAACCAATATACCCCAAACCCATACACTTTCACGTCGATGAACCAACCGGAGCATCGACCATACCCAGCCAAGTCGACGACGAATCAACCATACCAAGAGTATCAACAGCAGGCGTACGAACCCGAGTATTACCCGCGGCCAATGTCAAATGTCACGTCGTATCCACCTCCTCCAAGCTCGTCATCGGCGTCTGGGCAGGGCAGCTCGGGTGCAGCGGTATCATCCGTCAAATCGAAAGGAACCTCTCCTGCAGGAACCACAAATACCTCTTCAAGGAGGTTGGTCGTTCACACGGATATCGAAGACGATGAGTTGGAGGAGCTGCCCCCCCAGTACTCGGATAGGAGGGCACCTATCGAGAGTATCTCCATGCAGGAAGCTGGGATCGGTGGCGGCAGTGGCGATGGTAGCGGGAGTAGGGCTCCGGCTAGGTCGATGAGCATGAGAAAAAGTTAATCGAACTGGACTCCTACGATTTTTATATAATATATCATTTTATTTATTTATTAAACGTGTACACCTCTACTGCAGGCCTGCATTTTCTTGGGGGTTGTATAGTAGATTATGGCTTCTAGGCTATGGATGCAATCACGATATACTGTCATGTCTTGACTTGTATGTAGCCTGAGAGACACAGCTGAGACTGGGGTCAAGTCACAGGGCCTTTAGTACGCCATTCTCGTTCATGTACCGCCTAGAAGTAAACCCCGCGAAAATTGCATAGCATGCGACTGCAAATCATTTGCAAATTTAAACTCTCGTCGACCTTAGAAAAGGAGGCACGAGTGGAGATCCCATAATGTTCAAGTCCGATTGAGAAGATACTTCTCACCTCAAGCGCGAGATTTTTATTTTATTATATAGTCAAGTCCATGAGATTCATTCAAGGCAAAATCAAAATGCATCCCACTCAGTACCAGTATCCCAAGCCGACGACGACAATTTTTTCCCTCGAATCAAGCCCTTCACAAACTCAAGAGCCATTCTCCGTTTGCTGGTGGTACTACTGGTTCCTAGACCATCTGAAATGCCGACCCCAGCCCAGGGCGAATCCCAATCTACGGATGGGGAGAGTGGCCTCGATATTCGTCCATGTACTCTTAAGATTGGATGATCCAGAGTATGATGGTTTTTTTGCTCTGTGTCTTCGCCTGTTGTAGGGCTAGATTTTGCAGGTGGGACAGGACGATTACGAAGCTCGCACTCGGCACAAACCACTGCCTTTTTGTCCAGGGAAGGCTCCGCTAAGTCAAGTAACGATGAGAAAAGGAAGCGATCATATGATCATCGTCACGAAATGGTAGACTTACAGCAAATTATACAACTCCAGTAAACATCTTCGCCAAGGTCCACTTGTTCATTGCATGAAATACACCGTCCCAAGTTCCGGTTCGTGCTCAAGATGGGGATGATGCTCTGCTGTTCCTGGTCCTCTGCTTCGCCCACAACAGTTTCTTCTGTGGTTGAATCAGCTCCCGGAGATAACATCGATTCATTATGAGGAAGCCCCCAGCCAGAGCCAGCCGTGATGGAATTTGCGCGTCGTCTATGACTGCGAATTTCAGATTGGCCAGAAGACGAACGCAATGCACCCAATGAAAATCGAACTCGTTTAGGCTTTACTTCCAAGGGCCGAGGCGACCGGGAACGGACAGAAGATTCAGAGGAAGCAGTGGGCATCATTATTACGGGCCCCTGTGGCCCCGGTGACATTGAACGGATAGAGAGCATATAGGTGCGATCCGATAGATGTAGAGTGTCTCGAGAGTAGTTGTACTTTCTCAGCTTGATGTACGCATGTCCTATATAGGCGTTTTTGTCGTGGTCATGTCTGCAGGTAGAGCAGAAATCGATGGAAGTGCCCCCTGACGTTGCAGAACAGGTATAGCAATAATAGCGATCACCGAGAATGACTGCTTGGCAAGCATCACAGTAATTATTGCTGTCGTAGTGAGAATAAGATGAATGGTGATGAAAACCAAACCGTTTTCACTCACTGATGCAAGGTTGCCCAGTCAAAGTGGGTGCGAGCCACAGAGCGATAGAATCTCCAGTTCCAGGGCGTGCAAGTAAGGAGAAGTTTATTCATCTCTTTTTGATCACGACGGTTGAAAGATTCGGTATCAGTGAGCAGGTATTGATATCTTGACATTTCAGCTCCCCTCTTTAGCTGCTGTAACATTTCTCGAACAGTCTCTTTCCGGAGAAGAGCCTTTTGGGCGTATACTTGATGGAGAATGGCACTACAAGCAAAGTCCCATAACGATTTGACCCGACCCCGTTCGCCGGGTTTTACGATTCTAGATCTGAAGTGATGGGCCCACGCAGGTGTTTGACTGAGATAGAAGGATCCGCATACTTTAGATTCGTTCGAAGAATAGCCCCATTCACCGGAAATCGTATATTGCGGTGGTAAAGATCGTGCAGCCTAAATTGAAGAAAAGTGAGTTTGTTTGTATCGTGGAAAATATCTCGGAGACAAACCGTGCTTTTGCTGGAAGAGTAGCGGGTAATATCCAGTTTGCCTCGCAAAAAGATTTTGAATGATTGGTCTTTCCGATAGTCTGGTTTGGCGATGAGAAGTGCCTTCACTGTTCCTTGCTGTCGCTGTATTTCGATTGTCCCAACCACGGAAATGGTACCTTGAGGGTAATCGCCACTCCCCTCGAACACTCCGTCCGAGAAGTTCCATTTGTGCACTCTCAAATCAAGCATACCGTGTATAGGAACGTCGTCCTCATTGAACAAGTGCCCGGTCCAGGATCCCTCGACTCCCGTTACGTAGTCCCCCAACTTCACCGGACGAATGGTGTCCTTTGGAGCGTCCACGATTTTCGGCGCAGGATATTTGAGTTGTTCAACCGGCTGGATGCTTTCCAGATCCACTTCTAACTCTTTGGGAATATCGTAATCCACGGGAAGCATGTAAGGACTTGTCCCCTCCAATAAATTGTGATACTGAAGACTCGAACATCAAAGAGTGGTTCGTACTTTTTGTATAAATAGTTACCATTCCATAAGCGAACGTTTGAAGGCGCGGTGTTGGAGGAATCGGAGAGCTAAAGTCATTCGTGAATAGCCCTAAAGCAAGTGAATGGTAGCATTATTTAAATATTGAGCAAGGCTTACATTGAAGTGTTTGAATTCGGATATTAACGGCGCTGAAAATTTGGTCTAGTGTTTCCTCGGCGATGAAGAATTCTTCGCGGTCGAAAACATTGGCTATGCCAGCTCGAATGATTCCGAGATGACGTTTGAGCAGCAGATAGAGGAGAGGAAAGAGATTCTTGTGATGTCCATCAGCTTCACGCCTCGGAAGACAATACCCTTAGTTGATACTTACTCGTTCGATTTGAGACTCTCCAATAATCAAGCGCAGGGTATCTGGACCATCAATCTCGTAACTCAAAGCTTCCAACTTTCGTTGCATGACATCTTCCTCCGTTCGGGTATACGCCGCGATCTGTTCAGCGAAGAGACTATCGGGCTCCTCTGGGTAAGGTCTAATCTGGTAGAGAATTCGATCTACGAAAACCATGAAATCCAGATAGCGATTAACAACGGCTGTGTTTGTTGGGAGAATGTCTTCAAGCGATTTGTGCATGGCTATAATGATAGCGCCAATTTTCCGTCGATACTGCCAAATTGTGAAATGACGACCTTTGAATATACAGCAAGTCCAGAGTCTCAGCATGGAAATCCCTGTATGCATAGGTAACTTTGTGCTTACCTGCTGCCCAATACGCGAGCCATTGTAAGAAACTGAGGAAATTGACCATCCACTGAGAGCTGCGATTATTTATAATTCACCTATGAAAACTTACCTCCAGTCTGTTGGACGTAGAGAAGCGACTTGATTCGCTTCCCAAACACTCACGTATCCACTAGCATCCCCGTCAAAGACTTCCCCCAGAGGGACGATATTCTTGATGTTAATATGCTGCAGAGCCCATTTTTCCGCTGCTCGACGTTTCGCTGCAGTAAATGCTCGCTGCAGAGCAATAGTTTGATCCTCTCGCGTAGATCCTGGTAGAGGTGGCTTATTAAACTGTTCATCTACTAGACTCGAGTCGCTAGCTTGAGCGACGTAATAATCATGCAGCGTATGCACAAACTCCTGCACTGGAACGCCTAGTTTCCAACCCTAAAACAAAGCCGAACGAATGATCAGTTGCTCATTTTGTAATTACATTGAAAACAGAGATGATACCATCTCCTTCCATATTGCACGTAATTCCTTCGGAGTTTTTATCAACCTACGAGGACGATATCGTTGTGTGAGTGTACATACCGGATCGTATATTCGGTCGTGAGGGCCTCTATCAATCGCAGACGCGAGCCTATTCCCTTGACGAACCACTTCGTCCCCAACTTGCGCCAGCTGCCGTCGTTGTTCGTCCAGTTTCCTCCGGAAGACTACCATATTCTTCTTTAAATCGTCGTCAATGTTATTCTTCAACTCCTCTTTCAGATCGTTTATAACACGCTGGGGCGGTTGAAGATCCATTTCAATATTATCCATTGGGTACGGCATACTAGCGGCCGACGTGTAGGTCCGGGAAGGGTCAGGCCCGGGATACCCCGAGTAGTCAGTTTGGCCGGATGGAGGTTGAGGAATAGGATACTCATATCCGGAGTGACGGCTCGGGCGCCTAGAGCGACTCGGGGTTGGTTCGTAAGAAGGTCCTGAAGCAACGAAGCCTGGAGATGGCACCATCATTGGAATTTCTTCTTCGTCTCGATGAGAGGAAGGACGTCGGCTTCTTGAGCGAGATGAGTGGTGACTGTACGATCGATGCCGTAAGTTTGTGAGGGATGGCATTGGTATAGGTTGGCCCGGTACAGAATAAGCCGGGGAAGCACCAACAGAATAGGACGGAGTGGGCCCGACAGAATAAGATGGAGTGGGACCAACAGAGTAAGATGTAGGACCAGCAGAATAAGACGTCGGAGTAGGACCAACAGAATAAGATGTAGGACCAGCAGAATAAGACGGAGTAGGGCCAACAGAATGACCGGCAGCGTATGGACTGGGAGCAACAGAATACGATGCAGTAGCCCCGACAGAGTTTGTACGAGGCCGGTGCACTGACCCAGGAACAGCAGGGTTTTCCCCGGTATCATCCAGACTAGATACGTATCCACAATCACATCTCTTCAGCTACTTCCAGCGGGATGACTTGCATTTCACCCACCTAGTAGAAGCGTCAATTTTTATCAGTTCCCCTAGTGCAGAATCGTCTTGAATACACTTCTCCAGACCTCCTTTGGCCTCGATTGTTTTCCACAGCTCTTTCTCGAGCGCACTCTGGTTACGTAGTTTCTCGAAAATCAGTTTGACAGACTCTTGAATTGACTTGAGCATGTCTTGATTAGTCTCCAGCGTCGAGAGCGTCGACTGCATCTTATAAGCCGTGAACATGGCTAATGCTGTATGCAACTCATTGCGCCTCTCAGCGAACGTATCGATGTAACTGGCGAAACGCCCTTCGTATATAGGACTTTTGAGAAGCTTGACTGGGTTCGTACTTGAACATTTATGACTCTTTCCATAGGAATGCATCGAGGCTTACCTAGCGTAGCCTTTTTGAAGTAAACATCGCAAAGATTGGCGCATGACCAGATGTCGTCTGAAATTTTGTCACAGAGTTTCTTCAGGCTCTCTGCAACAGTGAAGCCTCGCTTCGACTCCTGCTCCGGTGAGATTGCTCGAAGCCTTATATGATTCAGGGACGGAGAGTAACAATGAAAATTTGAAAAACGACACATACTGTACGAATATTTCCATCATATCTTGCATCTTGACCCGTAGAACTAGCACTTTCTGATCGTTCTCCCCCCGTTTGATCTGCAGTACGACCACAGCCTTGAATGCTAATACGACGACATCTAATAATCCGGATTGATTAATTGAACGCAATCAGAGCTGGCTAGTAACCCCCAACAAACCTATAATGGGGTGGATCTTCCGCACGTCATCCAGGATGTCCATTAATACTTGACTGGACGTGGCTAGATCATTGACCTTGTCTTCGATAGCTTTGACCCCGGCCAAAGACGCGAACCTATCTTCGGTTTTGGAAATTCCATCATGATTGTTGAACTGGAAATCCAGAGCTGCCTGGTAGACGGTCGTTATATCCGCCGTACGATCGTCTGTACAAACAGGGATAATCAGTTGAGGTCCGTCCAACACTCCTTCCCACCAAGAAGAGAATCAGACATCTAGGATGGCTATCTTCGTTCTGTTCGTACAAAATAAACCTAAACCTACCTTGAGGCTCGGATTTGGGCCCCTCAGGCGGATTAGCAACTTCAGGCTTAGCCCGGTCAGTCACCTTTTTGCCGCGACTTCGACTCAAGGAGTGACCGTTTCTAGAGTTGTTGGACATGATAAAAAGATGGGCATCAAAGGGCGGGGTCAGAATTCAACCTTTTTATACAAAGGCGGTGAGATTTTTTGATTGAATAATTTACTCAATTCGTAGCCGCTGAGGGCGTCAATTTTGTTCCTAAATAAGCACAAGGCAGTGAACGAAGAAGTTAAAATCTCAGCTAAAGAGAGAAAGCTACGAGTAGACAGGAACATGGGCAGTACACATGGCCTTCTTAGCTCAGGGGTAGAGCGTTCCACTCGTAATGGGAAGGTCGCTAGTTCGAATCTGGTAGGAGGCAATACGACTCCTTTTTGCCAATATTGTAGCGGTCCTCGTGGCTGCCTAGCGGACAGCGACAGAGCCGCGTTCAACACGGCCTCCCTCAAGATACCGACTAAATGGATCTGAGTGTCGAGCAAGATACCCGCTCACAATTGATTCGTTTTCGTGCTCAGTAACGCAAGAAAAGATGACCGTGCCGCCGTGTCTATACGACCCAGTCCGGGCCTTCTCCGGTTCAGCAGTCCAGTCGTGCAACTCGGAACAATCATCACTGAGACGCCTGGGCAGAGAGGGGCACGAAATCTAGAGGAAGACAAGGACACGTAACGCAGGGAATATACACAGCCTTGTCAAAGGCTCATTGAAGGATTGGGAGACAGTAGAAGGATGTTACAAAGCGAAAAAGAATAAAGATAGTCTGATATACAACCAGCTACAACAATTAATGAGCGAGCATGGAAATGAAAAAAGCATCGAATACACACCTCGTGGCTTAAGCACCGAAACCGTACAAAGTGCGACCAGACCGCTTCAAGGCATATACTACGTCGAGAGCGGTGACGGTTTTTCTATGTGCAAACATGTTTGTAAGAGCGAGGGACAAAACACAGAATAACGGGACTGACCGTTTGGCGTGCTCAGTGTATGTTACAGAATCACGGATGACGTTCTCGAGGAAAATCTTCAAAACACCACGAGTTTCTTCGTAAATCAGCCCAGAGATACGTTTGACACCACCACGACGGGCCAGACGACGTATAGCGGGTTTGGTGATTCCTGAAAAGCTTTTCAGAGCTATGAGCTGCATCCAACGAAAAGAAGACTTACCTTGGATGTTGTCACGGAGAATTTTACGATGGCGCTTAGCACCTCCCTTTCCGAGACCCTAAAGACGATCTGAGTCGGCTATTCGAAAAGAGGGAAACCAAATTACCTTTCCTCCTTTACCACGGCCAGACATGTTGAGATGAGATGGGCGCTGAAGATAAAGTGGTTAAGTTGAGATGGTGGTGGTTGTGAATGAAGATGACACGGTGGGAACAAATACAACCAAAGTAAACGACGCGCCAACGTGATACGTCACGATATACTGATGGCTCAATGATCTTTGAAACAAAGAACGCGTGCGCTGGCCACGAACAATTCCTTTGCTTCGCCCACCGAAAAGCGCTATCAAGTATATTTATGTACCGTGATAAGGTGCACAACTATTCCTCATTCGAGTAATTGACACGCGCACTGACATTTCTTCGAATCCGATAACTTTGAGTTATCTTACAAGTTTCAACTGTTAGGCCGTGTGGGTCGTTCTTCTGTACCCGTTGCGCAATGGCACGCCTTCAATATATCTTCGCACCCTTTTCATTCTCCCTCATCATCTGGACCCCCCTCCATTTTCTATGAAATTCTTGAACAGCTGGATTCTGTCACGGTATGGTCCATCCGTGCCGTTTTATGCCGTGTCTCAGTTTCTACTTTTGTATATAGCCATGTATTCGGACGCTTTGTCGTCTTCTTTAGTCTATCAACGCCAGTGTTCGGGCTTATTGCCCTCACAGATTTGTACTACTTATCTGCAGGTAAGTGGTATCATTTCGGAAAATCTGGGAAAGCTCGGCGGTGCTTGCCTCCCTAGGGTGTCCACACTCTTTGATGCTCCACACGCCGCAAACTTCCTCAGAAGGATTCTGCCATAAGGACATATGGGTCTAAGTTCAATAGAGAACCACCAAGCGCGTGATACAACGTGACTAGTTTAAATTGAAACATCGCGCATTTTTCAAGACGAATTTTGGATTCCGGAACAAGTACGGACACCGAGCAGAAGTTTTGGTTACAGTAGCAGGCTTTAGATTTACCTCCGAGCGTTGTCGTACAGGTCTGTGAATCCATCAGAGCTTGTAGAAGTTTACCTGCTGCATATGTCCCCTGATTTGGTGACGCCCTTTCAAGCTGGGGCCGCCACATATGGACTCTGTTACGGCGGAGTGGATTCCGAACCCAGGTTCTGTTATCATGGTTGTAAGGACAGAATGACAATCTCGGTCTAGAACCTGCCAAATCCGACATCTTCTTCAGACATTTCACGCCCAAAACGTGCAGGAATTCACATAGAACTTGAATCGATGAACATGAAGTACTCATAGAAATACACGGGGTTATTTTAATCGACAGCAATGCCAATCATACGCGTCTACACTGGAACGGAATACAGTACCTAGTCCGGAAAACATGGAAGTTTACGATAGAGTCAAACTGACAGTAGATAAAAACCAAACGTTTTCGGAAGGAGATAAAAAATATATGATATTTTGACTTTATGTATATATCTTTCGACAGCTATGACTCTAACTTTGCTACATATAACGGAGTCCGCATCATGCGCATCATTAAACTGACGATCTTTTGAGCCTCTATTCTGTAGGTACTTATGTCGTTGAGGAACATGGTAATATATGACTCTGACCTCGTGGGCGTGGGCCTAGTAATTGCTTCATGCCGATCAAGTGACCGAAAGTAGCTGGGTCAAGCTCCGTCTCGTCTAGCCTGGCCACTTTGATTGGCTCCCGAATTTGAAGCGGCCCTGGTGAGAACAGACAACTTCAGCTGGCCCTCTGCGGTAGCGCCGCCACTGGAAATCAACCACAAGATTAGCCCTCTCGCATTCATGCTATCCTTGTACTCTCGATGATTCGATGATGACGCCACTAGTACCGCAAATTTGCGAACATTCTCCGTTTGGACTGTCCCTAGTGAGACCGGAGGAGATGAATCTAACATATGGAATATATGGGGGAACGACGGAAGAATCATTATGGAATCAGTATGGAGTAGATGCAAAATCAATCCTTCTTTAAGCCATAAGTGCCTCAAGTTATACCCTCTGTCCCCTACTTCCCGCACACAATATGACCCCGAGCCATATGCGATCATATGCGGCATGCCGCTCATCAAGTAAAGCAGAGATTTCAAAGAACACGCTATTCCGTTGTTTTTACTAGTATGACAGGAAATATTCTGTCGTTCGAGATGTGTGCGGCGTTTTCCGAACGTCCAGGATATCACTTCTTTGACGTGGCATAAGTATACATAGATGCGGATAACAGCCAACGTCGATATTTAGCCTGAGAAATCACTGAAAATGGGGTTCTGCCTACGTGGCGTAAAATCTACCATAGAGAAGGATAAGTTCACCGCGGCGTCTGGGATTTTCGAATTGGCATACAGAGCTGAAGCCGACCCCCCGTTTTCTAGGATGGCAAAGAACAATCAAACTGTAAATTACGTCGGAAGTTCTAGATGGGATTGCAACCTCGGCGCTCGCCAAGTAACAATGTAACATTTCGTGTATATCGAATTAGAAGCAGTGCTAACAAAGTCTATAAAAGAGGATCTCGCTTTTCCGTAGCTTCTTTTATTTCCTCACTCCCGTCGTTTCTAGTGTCGGCTTCAATCTCTCCGGGACTGAGGTAAAACCGTGAAATTTGAATTCACAAGTGAGGTTCGTGATATTTTGTTTTATGGGCAACGGCTTGTTCATTACTTGAACGATAAACGATAAACCCCCTCTTTAGGTACTATCAGCAGCACAATGTCAGGCGTCTAAAATTACTACATTCGCGCATTTTGTTGAGGCCATTATGAGACTTATAGGTCTAGAGTCTTCGTGAGTGGGCGGTAGCCTAAATTAACATCGTTTCACGTACTGATTGTCGGCTAGT
Organism: Collybiopsis confluens; assembly: GCA_013368555.1. NCBI lineage: Eukaryota > Fungi > Basidiomycota > Agaricomycetes > Agaricales > Omphalotaceae > Collybiopsis > Collybiopsis confluens. The sequence continues at coordinate 19,885 of JAACJN010000180.1, read as the reverse complement.
TCGATATTTCGATTCAAGGACAGCCCGCCGGACGTATTATCTTCGAGTTGTACGACGATATTGCTCCCAAAACTTGCAGGAACTTTCGTGAACTTGCTACGGGCCAAAATGGCTTCGGTTACGCAGGTAGCATCTTCCATCGAATTCTTCCTAAAGTGAGGGTTGCCGGGAAAGTTTATCAAGTTTGTTCGACTCATGTCATTCGCAGTTTATGTTACAAGGAGGGGATTTTACCGCTCACAATGGGACTGGAGGTTACTCGATTTATGGTGCTCGATTTGGCGGTTAGTGGCAGAAACCAGTGCTTTCTTCTTCTGGAGTCACCAATTCGCATGCCTGGCCAGATGAAAGTTTTCGAATTTCTCACTCTGAACCCGGCCTCCTTTCTATGGCCAGTTCTGGACCGAACACAAACGGTTCACAGGTATGGCTTCTCTCTTTACTTATTAACTAATTGTCAATTCACTCTCGACAGTTCTTCATCACCACGGTACCCACAAAATGGGTAAGCTCCCTTCTCTGGCCGTCATCTTTCCAGATAAGACCATAATCATCCATGTAGTTAGACGGGTTACATGTTGTTTTTGGGGAAGTAGTAGAAGGGATGGATGTTGTCAAGGAAATAGAGGCGCAAGGCTCTAGCACAGGGCGTCCGGTTCGTCAGGTTTCCATTGTTCGCTCCGGTACTATTGCCGCTTAATTTGCAAGTCGAGCAAAACTTCAAAAGTATTTCGATTCAACAACTCTTTCTAATGTCTGTAATTCTATTCAAACAACACGTCGCTGTCTACTCTATGTCTGAGGAAGAGCCTCGAACGATGGAAAAGTTTTGATATGTGATAAGGAGAATGCCGTTCTTCTATATCTCGTTTCTGAGCTTTATATAACATCGTCCAGCTTTTACTACTCGTTTCAGTCATGGGCTTCAATCCTGCCACGTCCGCTGGTTGCATCGAGTCGGAGATGCACCTCCGACGCATCTTTCCGGAGTTTATTTCTGCGTTGATCGGTGTCATCCGAGCCCAAAAAAAGCCCTCAACCTTCAACCTTACAGTGACATTATGGCATATATATGGGAATGCATATCACCTCAAGGCCTCAATATGCCTCAATGCTCATATCAAGATTCCATAGTTGTCTTCTATGCGCCACAGTAGCGCCGCGAAGTGGGGCGAACGTTTATGAAATTTGCCGCATCGGGAGTTACCCACATGCCATTAGGACGGCACCTACTCGGTCTTATCAGATCTGAATCATCAAACCCTTGGGCGTCATCACGTGGTTGTTCTTCGCAAGACCAACCCTGTTCTTCTCTGTTTGACCAAACCCGTCAAGCTAAGTATACGAGTTATTATATTCTATTATGACGCTAGCTGCCAAGTACTGTACTGGTCACAAATGAAAGACGGTCCGTCCTCCTCCCCTTCTGCAATTTGAGATGATCTCTAGTTCCCTATTTATCATCTAATCGATTTTATTCTGACGTTGGCTGCGCTGAAAACCTTTTCAGAGCGAGATCATGGAAGTTCGTTTAGTTCGAACCCTTATATTCTTGAAATTACGCCCATCGATACCTGCTGACTTCGCTGGAAATATTTCCGACTACTGCGTGCGTGTTTCTGCCAAGGCACCAGGGCTGATATATATACAAAACTGAGAAGCCTTTAAACGTCCCTCACTGCTCAGGCAGCAGTTTTACCCCACATTCTCTGCCAGCATGTACAGAACTCCTCTCAAGTTGATACCCTGGTGCCTATACGGTGTCTCGTTATCTTTGGCAGCAGTATATAACAATTTTGGAGACTTGCCGTCAAAGGAGTATGATTTTGTGATTGTGGGAGGTGCGTTCGTTGCGTTCGTAATAGTGCCATTGACATTTGAATTCTTTCTGTTTCTGCAGGAGGAACAGCGGGTAATGTAGTGGCGAACAGACTGAGCGAGAATCCGGAATTTTCTGTGCTCGTGCTCGAAGCTGGCGGAACGTAGGTTGATTTTCCTGGTCGGGGTTCCTTCCAGGCCTGATGCGCTCAATCGCAAATTTATCGATGATATTCACTTATCTCGCCAAGAGTTTTGTGGCGCCACGACGTTTCGTTTATGACACTCACCCTCAATCAGGAATATTAATGCAATTGAAACCGAAGTGCCCTACTTCTGTACTCGGGGAGTCCCGCCTCAATACGACTGGAATTATAGCACGACAGCGCAGGAAGGTCTCAATGATCGCTCAATTCCCATGCTTCGAGGATTCATCCTGGGAGGATCCAGTTCCGTCAGTGAGTTTTCTTCAAGAATGTTCAATCTTCAAAATCATCGTCACACCCTATCATAAAGACAGGATGTTTTACACTAGAGGATCTGCAGATGATTATAATCGATTTGCGGCAATCACGGAAGATGAAGGATGGTCGTATAAAAGTGTACAGAAGTATCTCGCAATGGTAAAGCTTCTTGAATGGTGTTGTTTGACATTCAAGTCATAAAAGTTTGCTCTTCAGAATGAAAACTTCCAGCCTCCCGCTGACCGACACAATACCACCGGCCAATTTGACCCATCCGTTCACAGCTTTACCGGAATAAATGCGGTCACCCTTCCGGGTTTTCCTCAACCTATTGATCTCAGAGTGTTTGAGTCGGCAAGAGCGCTCGGACCCGCCTTCGAATTCAACGAGGATTACAATTCTGGAAGTCCGCTGGGAATCAGTGAGTGTGGTCAGGTCAGTACTAACATTGAGATGACTTGCCTGCTAGGTTGGTTGCAACGAACTGTCACGACCGCAGGTCAACGGAGTAGCTCGGCCACCTCTTACTTAGCACCCCATTTTATCAAAAGACAGAATCTGGACATTGTGCTTCACGCCCGTGTCTCTCGAGTTCTTCCGAGCTCCTCAAAGCATTCTTCGTCCGGATACGCATTTCGCACCGTCGAATTTTCCCAGGACCTGGATGGTAAGACGTTCCTTCTGTCCTGGAAATTAGTATATACATTCCGCACTTGCGTATATGTAGGTCCCCTCTTCCGAGTTGAAGCTACGAAGGAAATCATACTTTCTGGCGGGGTATTTGGTTCGGCACATATCCTTCTCAACTCCGGAATCGGTGATAGCACAACACTTTCATCTCTTGGCATACATCCGCTCGTTAATCTTCCCAGCGTCGGGCAAAATCTCACTGACCATCCAATCCTTGGAGTCGCTTTTATCGTGAACTCGACTCAGACTGTGGACGACATCAATCGCAATGCTACGCTATCTAACATATTCTTGGCAGAATTCAATCATACGGGAATGGGACCGTTGGTTGATTCGAGTGCTGGGAATCAGATTGGATTTTTCAGAGTCGATGATAGCCTGACTGAGAAGTTTGGGGTGGATCCATCATCTGGTAAGAGCTCGCCTCATTTAGAGATGATTCCTGGGGTACGCAATTTGTTGCATTTCCCTCTGTTCGTTGGTTGACTGACCCCCATCAGAACGGGATATCTGGAGTACCTCCACCGACCGGAAACTATTTCTCACTGGGACTCGTGGTAGTTAGTCCTGCGTCTCGTACGCTGTTGCAGTAGTTTGTCTTTTCTACTCTTCTGACCATTTCTTTGCATGGGTAGGTGGCGCTGTCACCATCAACAATACAGATCCCTTCTCTGCCCCTCTCATCAATCCCAGATACTTCACTTCGCCTTTTGACATAGCTGCCATGCGTCAAGCGATTCGGATGGCACTCCAATTTTCCTCCACCCCAACGTGGAACGGGTATATTCTAGCTCAGTTCGGGCCATTTGCCAATATCACTTTACACTCAAATGATAGCGTCCTAGATGCTTTCATTAGGGACTCCACATCTTCAGTCGCACATCCTGTGGGAACTGTAGCCATGAGCGCTAGAGGTGCTGAATATGGCGTGGTGGATCCAGATCTACGGGTGAAGGGTGTGGAGGGATTGAGAGTCATCGACGCGTCGGTTTTTGTGAGTGAACGTTAGATGTTTTAATGTGTATCTTCTAATGGAACCCTACAATGGCGATAGCCTTTTATTACAAGTTCACATACTCAAGCACCTACATATGTCGTCGGGGAGCGAGGAGCGGAGCTCATTAAAGTTGCATGGTCCGGATAAATACCGTGACATTCACAAATAGATTTGTGCGTATCTATCCAACCTTGCTACAAAAGTCGCCCATTGCTCGCTCTAGGCTGCCACTCCATTATTGCCTTCCACTACTCATTGTCTGCTCTAACTCTATCCCACTCAAGTCTCGTTGAATGCTGCTCAACCTCGAAAATTCTACTAGTTCAATTCTTTTTGCAGACTAAACCTGGAATCACTGGACACGGACGTTTTTACTATACATGCTCCCCTCTCCTCACGTCACCTGAAAGTAAGTATACTGATTAGGAAACGATTCTATAAGTTTCGCAAAATCGTTCCCATCTGAGTAGTGTACGTACATATAGTGCTACATTATTAGCGAAGTCATTGAAACCAAAAAAAACTTTCGACCGTGCTCGTTTTTCAGCAAGTGGTCGTTGCGTGTTTGAGCTCCAACATGGGATGAGCAAATGAATATGTTTAGTTAGAGCAAATTGTAAGCTGGGTTTGTACCTTTAAGATACTGGCCTTAGTCATCACACGCCTGAACTCAATTAGTCTGCATAAACTACGGTGCAGGTGGTGAAGATAAAGGCTGAACCATCACGTGAGTAGTTACATACGGTCATGTGGAAGCAATTTTGTAATATGTCGTAGGAGGCGTTACACAAGTGAACGCCCGGCCGCAAACCATCGGCGGGATGATTCAGGCCCGGTTTCACCGCATGCGATTAAAGAAGGACAGCATTTTCGAATTTCTAAGCATCGCAACGCAATCGCAACACACGCAACGTGTCCTGTTCCACCATGTCCGCCAGTAACCAGACCGAGATAATCTTCTACGACATACCGCTGGCCGAGTCAAACATATGTTGGTCGCCTAATACCTGGAAGACACGGTACGCATTGCGCGAGATCTTTCCGACACGAAGTCCTCTTGACCACCACGCAGTTTCTGTCTTAATTATAAAGGTCTTCCCTACAGAACCGAGTGGGTAGAATATCCAGATATCGAAGGTCTCTGCAAGAAGATTGGCGCAGCGCCGACTGATGTCAAAAGCGATGGCGTAACACCCACCTACACATTGCCAGTGATTTACGATCCTACCACTAAACGAGCAATATCCGAGTCATTCAATATCGCTTTGTACCTCGATGCCACGTACCCTGGCACCCCGAGACTTATCCCCTCAGGTACCAGTGGCCTCCAATCAGCATTCATTCCCCTAGCAATGCTCCGCATTATCCCCCACGTAGGAATGATCGTCCGAGTAGAGATATTTCAGAAACTTTCGGGAAAGGGTCAGGAATATTTTAGACGTACCAGAGAGGCTATGTACGGTAAGAAGATGGAGGAACTTGCGCCAAAGGGCGAAGCGAGGATCGAAGCTTGGAAAGGATTTCAAAAGGGCTTACAGTTGTTGAGTGAGCATTATAAAGTAGCGAAAGACGAAACTGGAGGCGAGTATTTGTGTGGCTCGAATCCGACCTTCGCAGATTTTGTCTTGGCCGGAATGCTACAATGGTGCAAGGCTGGATTTGGAGCAAACGGTGAACAGTGGAAGGAGATATTGGAGTTGCAGGGCGGGCGGTGGGCGAATTTTGTCACAAGTTTGGATAGGTACACGAAAGTTTAAATAAGTCTCTAGATTTCGTTCATTCAATGACTTTACGACTTCCTCCCTCGTACGCACTCAAACCCTAAACTACGATATAGGAGTGTTAGGGTAAGGCCGAAGGGCTAGCTAACCCTAGAAGTACCCACTAAACCTGAAGTTCCTTTGCTCAGAACTCAGCTACAGCCACTGGACGAGTCGGGTGTGTCCAAGTTGAACGTTCACATTCGTTATGTTACCTATAAAGCGATGTGCCGGCTAGCCGTAGCTCGGGGCTTCTGAGCCGGGTCCCACTGGCCGGCACATCACTAGACTTTACCGAACGATTACATAAGTACAGCAACTTTAGAGACTGATTTAAACTTTCGTGTACCTATCCAAACTTGTGACAAAAGTCGCCCACCGCCCGCCCTGCAACTCCAATATCTCCTTCCACTGTTCACTGTCTGCTCCAAATCCAGCCTTGCACCAATGTAGCAGCCCGGCTAACCCAAAATCTGCAAAGGTCGGATTCGAACCACACAAATACTCGCCTCCATTTTCCTCCTTCGCTGCATCGTAATGTTTAGTCAACAGCTGTAAGCCCTTTTGAAACTTTTTCCAAGCTTCGACCCTCGCTTCGCCCTTTGGCGTAAATTCCTCCATCTTCATACCATACGAAGCCTCTCTGGTACGTCTAAAAAACTCTTGGCTCCTTCCCGAAAGTTTCTGGAATATCTCTACTCCCGTGACGATCATGACTAAGTGGGGAATAATGCGCAGCATGGCTAGGGAAATGAATGCTGATTGGAGGCCACTGGTACCTGAGGGAATAAGCCTTGGGGTGCCAGGGTACGTGGCATCGAGGTACAAAGCGATATTGAATGACTCGGATATTGCTCGTTTAGTGGTAGGATCGTAGATCACTGGCAATGTGTAGGCCGGTGTTACGCCATCGCTTTCGACACCAGTCGGCGCTGCGCCAATCTTCTTGCAGAGACCTTCGATATCTGGGTATTCTACCCACTCGGTCCTGTAGGGAAGACCTTTATAATTAAGACAGAAACTGCGTGGTGGTCAAGAGGACTTCATGTCGGAAAGATCTCGCGCAATGCGTACCGTGTCTTCCAGGTATTCGGCGACCAACATATGTTTGGCTCTGGCTCGGCCAGCGGTATGTCGTAGAAGATTATCTCGGTCTGGTTACTGGCGGACATGGTGGAACAGGACACGTTGCGATTGTTAGCAATGCTTAGAAACAGAAATTCGAAAATGGTGTCCTCCTTCGCATGGTGTCCTTCGCATGCGCCTGAGCCTCTGTATACCGGCCGTGCCTGAATTATCCCGCAGATAGTTGCCGGCCGTTCATTTGAGCCATAACTCCTCTCTGGTTTTTTAAAACATATTCATTTGCTCCTCCTATGCTCTAAGATGTTAGAGTTCAAATACTCAAAGACCATATGCTAACGAGCATAGTCCTCGTTCAAAAATTTTGATAAGTTCAAGGTAGTAGTACTGACCTCGCTAATACACAATAGGCATAGAAGCTTCGAACTCGTCAACGTGATGGATTTACAATTTACGACCAAGATTATCAAGCAGTGGTCGTATTCTTTAGGCTCTGACAATTTCGAAGATCGCTTCGGAAGAATACCTAGGATCAACCGGATTGAGAATCAACGTCTTGACTTCGATCTATGGGTAGCAAAACTTAGGTTATACTATCCAACTTGGTGGGCGATCGCATACCTGATGCTCTTCACCAGGAACAGCTCCTGGTTGCGGAGGGGTGCTGACCCAGAATTTTCCATCGACTGCAGACGTAATGCTGTGAAAGAAGTCATGTTCAGTTCGTACACGGTACCAATGAACTTATTAAGAGGCAGGTGAACTCCACACTTACACATATGAAATCATCACAACCAATGCGACAGGTTCGACCTTCCATACTGTAGCTCTTTCTCCTCTCAAGAAGGCGAAGAGCTTCTGCTTGTGACCGCTTTCTGGCAACACCCCAGTCGGCCGGGAGCGCCGCTTGGATTGCTGAAGGTGAATACATGAGATCTCGTCTCTTGGATCTGCCACTGCATCCACAAGTCATGAAAACATTACTATTAGTGTGTAGACGTTGGACGTAAACAAGGGCTTGCCGGGTTTTTCTTCAGACCCTTTCCAGAGCGTGAAAACAGCTTTAGGATTCAAGCTCTTGTCCTCGATATGGGAGCGAGAGAAAGGGAAGGGGCCGTTTCGAATGTAGTAAGCACCAGCAGCCAAAGTTTCCATGGTCGCTACTGGAACAACAGAGCAAAAACTATGATGCCTTTTATACGACCTCGTCCTACTAATCAAAAGGCTACCAATGTCTAAAATGCGAGGTTCAATGCCGGTAGCAAAAAATGAGCCTTGTCGATTCATGTCACTTTCACGTTGAACCTTTCCTTGCGACTCGCTGTCTGTCTAATCATAGTGGCACCTTCTTAAATGGTAAGTATAGCGCGTGATATTTCGAAAAAACAAAAATCTCGTTCGTATTAGTGTCACGCCGCCAAAGGCTGATTATATGCGCCATGTGCCACATTTTCTCAGAGCCCAAATTAAAGTTTCTGTTACTATGGGTGATAGGGATCTTGAAGGTCCAGGGTACTGGTGATTTTCAGAAAACACTTTATTTGAAGAACTGAACGCACTCTGAGCCTTCACCACTTCGGGGGTACATTATTTAGATATCATTATACATTTATATCCCTTTACCTGGATACTTTCCTTCGAGGGATGCAAAATGGGATACGAAAAACTGTTCCAAAAAAGGCGTGATTCTGTATAATTAGCCAGGAATAGTACATTTCACCTCCTTTATCCCCCCAAGAAAGGACGCATCACAAGAATAACATTCCAAGGAGTATCTTTACCAGATTCCAGAGCAGATTAGAGAATATTTACAGCGTTGACGAAGTAAAAGAATCTGAGAGGTGCTAAAGCATGACACAAAGCCCATGCTGTCGTTCGGCCAACGGACACATGTCGCAATTTTGTCATCGTCCAACCCGTTGAAAGAACCGTTGCCATAATTGCCAGAAACGGCTGTACAGTGACATTTCGTGACCCGAAAGTGAAAGAACCCAATTTTTCTCGGGCATTGCCCGACACTTGAAGCTTGCCCTCTAAATTCTCAAGGAGCTGGGTTTAAGGGTTTTTGAACAGTGTGAATCCAGCTGTGTTCTTAAAATTTTAATCCGATGATTTTTCGAGCCAGTATTAACGATTTCGACAAAAACACAAGATCCCTATCACCAATAGTATTGCTTTTTGGACGGTGGCTTACACTTACTGCGTTTATATAAGGAAACACTGATCTTGGTGCTCTTTATAGCGATCAGTGCAGCTGATCATGTTCTGCCATAATAGATTATAGCGCGCACCATCATCTCAGAAAGTTTTAACAGGGTGTGGGAGCGAATAGTGGGAGCGAATAACGACTGAATTGTGACAGTCAACGAGGCCTGTGAACTCAGAAAGTCAAGGCTGCTTAGACGGGAACGAATAAGGATTGGAAATACGGTTCGAGCATGTCAAACCCTTCATCATTATAACCCTCACGCCCCATCCCTTAACTGGCGGTAGTACTTGGATTGCCATTCGCCAGTTTTTAAATTTCGACTTTGGACCAGAAACCCGCGGAGCCCGGTTAAGATGTTCTATGTATGATGGACTTTGAGTGACGGAGAGAATGGGGAGCATTGAACACCTTTTGAGTCGCTGAGGCTCCAACAGTAAATGAATGCTATACAACTTTACGTGAACAGTCGGAATATTGGATTCGAATTGCGAAAGCACTCGCTGCAGTCGTTGCCGTTGTTCCAATTGCCATCTCCCCCGTTAAGAGTTCGCTCACTATATAAGAATATGAGGTTTCGTAGAAGCCCTATCAGCGCTGTTTTTATCACGTAGTATATGTGCAAAATAAAAGGTGGCCCGAAGCAACGATGTGGGATTCCGAAAACAACCGAAAAACAAAGTTTCTGTGTATCTCTCGCTAACTGAGTTTGAATCAGATTCCGTCGGCGTGCCGATGTGTGGCACTGTTTGGTCTCCGGTTCAACCGAACGTCTTCGAGTCAACCACCATGGCCGTCCGCCGTTTCAACCACCTCTCCGATTCTATTGGAAATGATAATCCTCGCGCTGTTACCAGAACTTTTTACTGTCTTCCCCCTTCCAAGCTCATCAGATTTTCACCTGTTTTGAATGCCTTAGTCTTCCTGCCTCACGGCGTTGCAGATGGAAAGAAACTTCAAGGAATCTGATCCAATTTGCCTTGAGCAGATGGAAATAAAGGATAGAGTTGTCTTTTAGAATTGTCAATCGGTATGGGAAGCACTTTTCTTCGTTTCTTCCGCCTACTCAGAGATTATACTTTCATCAGTGATGCTCTGCTCGGTCAACCACCTTGCCCAGATCTCGGCGAATGAGAATCGGCTCTTACATAATCTATCGACGAGCACAGTCCCAGGATACGCTATCGAAAAAGTCTCCGAGTTTGACGATCCAGGGCGTAAGATTTGTTTTGCTCGAAACTATCGAAACCCTCGGTTTTTCATTCCTTGCCTGGTCCAGATCCCAAACCATTACGCTGCAAGAATCCTGAATTGGGCGTCGAATGTAGAAATCATCTCAGTCAGGGAGAGGATGTACTATGGTGGGGAAAATCAAGAATGTTTTGTCTCGAATTGTCGTTATGGCATGGAACGGCCATGTGAGTACGATAGGTGCTACCTTTCCCGACCACGACAAGTAGTACAAGTAACATTAACCTCTTCTATCGGGCTTGTGTTTAACGTGATGAATCAATTCCCAGTTAACCCTATCTCGCTTCTCCGGAAATTACTTGACACGAGGAAACCGTTTCATCAGACTCTGCCTACGCCGCTACAGCGCAGTCGCCTTGAGGTCAATCCATAAGTTGCGTGTTCAATGTTCATGCGCAACAACATTCATTTGCCTTCGACGCTCTCGGCTCGTGATTAACACCTGTCCAGCAAGGTTCCGCAGCTTGAACTTCTCCAGTTATTATATATGGCGAGGTATGATTGCTAGTGGTCTACACCACAGGCAATGGACGAAACCAAAGCTGCACCTCCCTCTATCTCTCTTTCCGATATCGATGATATTTCTTTACCCACGGGCCGTCCAATCAAGAGAAGCACGACGTTCTATTTCGACTGCGTCATTTTTCAGGTATGAGCGTGTTTTCATAAATACAAAAACTGAACTCATTATAGGTCGAAAACGTTCTTTACAGCTTGCCTCGCAATAGATTGATAGAAGAAAGTTCGATTTTCGAGGACATGTTCACCCTTCCTCAGGGCGAATCAGGAAAAATGGTCGAGGGATCCAGTGATGATAACCCGATCCAACTCGAACAAACGAAGAAAAAGGACTGGGAACGCTTGCTAAAGGTACTATTTCATCGGTATGTCCCTCATCCACTTACTTTCCGGGTCAGTCATGTATTAACCATATCCCGTGCACCAGCCACGATCCCGAAAATTCTGGACCCAACTTGAAGCTGGATGAATGGGTATCCGTTCTCGGCCTCGCGACAAAATGGGACATGGCCGCCATTCGATCTACTGCGATCGATAAGATATCTCCTATGCGCAATCCCGCGAAGAAGATTGCTTTAGCTCGACAATATCATGTCTCCAGTTTTTTCATACCATTGGTGGAACTAATCGGACGATCCGAGCCTCTCACCCTTACAGAACTTACGGACTTGGGTGCGGAGTGTGCACTGAAGATTATATCAACGAGGGAGCGTTGCTACGACACTAACAATTGGGGTTATGATACCAGTTTCCGCCCCCAGAAAATTGCTTTCGATCTTACACCCAACTCTGATAATTGGAACTCAATTGTCAATGAAATTCGTCGAGTATTTTCAGATCACGAGGAGTATTACAAGTAAATATGGACATAGGTTGCAAAGTTACTTGAAACTCTTTGTAGATATATTGCCTTGTCTATGACACGAAAACTGTACCCCCCTTCATTGATGACCTCGAACCCCCTTTGGCTCGTGACTGTAAGGCGGAAGAACGAGTTAGTTCAGAGAAGATTCTATTTAGAGATACGTACGGCTTCTCAATATATTTGACCTCGGCCTCGTCCAAAGTAATCAGATCAGTAAGTCGAGTGATGCTTGTAATCCCCACAATTGGGCTAGAGACCTTCATCTGTACCCAAGTTAAAGCTACTTGTGCCATGGTACAGCCCTTCTTCTTGGCTATTGATGTGCTGAGTGTAGTGATGAAAGAAAGGACAAACACCAAAACACCCAAAGACACTAAGGTCGAAGGGGCAAAACAGGTAGACTTAGAATTTTATACTTAAAAGTAGCAGAGGGGGTGTGTAGTAGTTGTAGAGTTGTTCCGAAAACACAAGTTTTCTAATAGCCAAAATATACCAAGTTCAAAAACACCAAAACAAACACAAAATCAAAACACAAAACAAAAGTTATAGGTAAACACCAAACTGTTCTGAGACTGACACCAAACACCAACTGGACTGTTACAACTGCACCGAAGCCAAATAGAAAGTCCTTAACACTGGTAGCGAGAAGGGGGCAATCCACTGCTTGTCCTTTTCCCTTGTTTTTGTCCTCCTTATATACATTCTGAGTGATCCCAAAAAGGTAACTATACCAATTTAGGACTAGTCCTGCACTGGTTCCACAGCTTTAGAATAGAATGTCATAATAAACATTTCGGCCTTTGCTTTTAGTCTGTTTCAGACATATCCGAAATATGGAACTGTCACAGACCCTTCAACGGCGACTTCAACTACCATAACAAGATAGAATTCAATGGAGTGACAGGTGATTTTTAATACTGAGGTAAACACCGTCGCACCTGTTTAGACATGGTAATAGTAATACATTTTATAGACTTATATTGTCTCGACAAGGAGCATTATGCTCAAAAAGGATATGGATGACCTCGGTCATATCACTATTTCTTCTACGCGCCCGATAACCTTCTTGTCGGTCTCTGGAAGCGCTCCACCGAAACCTAGAGCTGCGCTGGACTCTTCCCTCAGAGTAGCATTGCTACTACTAACGGACCTACAAAGCCTCCCTCCAGCAAGAGGAGCCCACGGGATCAATCCGATACCATTGAAGTTGCAGTAAGCATTCATTTCGCGCTCCTGTAATTGTCAAGGAAGGTCAAGGAAGATCAGATCATAAAGCAAAATCAACTGACCCTTACCTCTTCCCGATAAAGCAACGAATATTCATTTTGCATACTAATGAACTTGTTCCATCCATTCCTCTCCGCGACCTGGTTCAAGTGCACGAACTGCCAACACCTTATGGAACTAGCCCCCCTTAAGTACTTTCCCACTTTGAACAAAGTCGTGCAGCGCGTTCATGGTCTCTTCTGCAGGAGTTTCGGGGTCAAATCGGTGGATTTGCAACATATCGATAGTGATGCATGGGCCGGGCCGAGCCGAAAGCCCGCCAGGCTGGGCTTTATCAGGCCTGGGCCGCGCCAAATCCATGGCCAAAAAGCTCAGGCCGTGGGCCAATGTACTAGTCATAATAATTTTCAACATCAAATAACATACCGTGTAATTAAGGTCTTCAGCATTAGTCCAAAGTGTATTCTCCATGAAAATACTGGATTTTTAATTTTTTGACATTGGTTGTGCAATATTTCCATGCCTCAGGCTACTTCCATCATCAAGCAGCAAACTGAATGGACAATTTTGCTTACCATGTGTCAGATCTTTCATTGAGTACCACCTTGGCAACTTGTAAAGCCTCTAAAGGCTTACCCAAAAGAACTTTTGTAGTGAAATTCTGTTCGTACAGCTCTCCCGAAAAGATGCATCTGGCCCAGGCCTGAGGCCCGGGCCTGGAGCCTCTCAGAAGTACGGCCCTGGCCCATGGCCCAATATGGCCCACACTACCCATTGCACCAAGCTAAGAAGGCAGAAATAAATCAGTTTCAAAGGGCATTTGAGAGAGTATGATCACAGACAAGGGGTACAGATATTTTCAGTCCAGAAGTCCCCAGCCGTTTGTATTTGACGATGTTGCTCATGATAGCGAAGAAGTGGGCTGCTTGAGCTGAGAAGTATCCCCGAGAGACATACCTTCTATAGTTGATTCCGAGTCACCGGAAAACGAGCGGAGTAGCTTACCTTCCTGCCGCTCGGTGTATTCTGAAAGGAGCGGAGGAGATTTTAGAGGGCATGGGAAGATGGACACTGCCTGCAGGCGGCAAAAGATCAACACCTTGTTTGGTGGACCTTGGTTGGTTGTATTTCCCGTCCAGTATTGGTACGCCTATGTCGGAAATCTAGTTGGGCGGCCGTAAGCAGCCGAGGAATTATCAGCAGATTGCGACAATTACGACGTGATTACTATGGTAGTTAGGGATAGTTCCAATTTGATCAAAACGTGAATAACTTTACCACTTCTTTAAGCCTTGTTATTCTGAGTAGACAGATTGATTTCTATGGGTTCAAACCCCCTATCCTGAATTTCTGTAAATTTTTATAATTTTACTGAGGTTGTCGGCCAGCGACCGAGGAAAACAGGGATAGTTCACACCTCAGGTCACAATATTGTCACGGAGAAGCCGCGAGTCGGCACCTGGCCAGTTTGTCGGCACCTGAGGCTCCAATGGCAGCAGTCTTTGCATCTCAACAAAAAAAGTACTCAACTGCATTGTGATTAACTGAATATAATAAAATTAAGCTACTCAAGTGGTACATTATCACCAGGCGCACTTCGGGGAAGAGGAGTTGGAACAGGGCAACAGATGAGAACTTGGTTGTACGCCTAAGATCCTCTTTTGCCTGTCTGAGCCTCTCTTCAGTAGCATCGTCGATTTTGCGTGGCTTCACTGGATTTGTTCGAAGATGTTTGGCTCTGGTCATTGTTCGGTCAGACTGTTGTGCTGTGTGCCGAGCCGACGGCATGCTCTCCTCCGAGCTTGATGTTACACTCGACACATTTTTCACTTTGTTTTCCTTCCCATTCGTCCAGTTCCTCGCAGATTCTCTTTAAATTTGATATTTAGATTATTGAAAACATAAAGTCCAATGCTAGCTACTTACATCTGTTTTATATATTCATTAGTATGATGTTCCTGGCGGTTTGATGAAAATAATCAGTGGCAGCAAAGTACTAATCCCTCGATGTTTATGTAGACCCTCTCAAATCCCTTACCGGGAGTGGATAGAAATAAACAATACTATCTAAAGATGCCTTTAAAAAATTCTCAAAGCTATCCAGAACTCGGAAGACCTTTATTTTGACGGTTTTACAAAAATTGAACTATCCCTGTCACGGAACTATCCCTAACTACCATAGTATCACATGTTTTGCAAACACGTTCAATTTTTTTTCTCCATGGGTCGCAATAGCACCAGAAACAAAAATGTGGCATCTGCGGCAACTTATTTTCTCCAAATGGGTTCAAAAGACATCAGCAGTCATGCCAGAATTGCCTCAATGTGGTGTTGGAGATACAGATAGATGGTTGCAATTGGGCCATTAAGTATTTAGTTGATTATTGTCATTTTGTATTGTCATTTCAGTATTGCCCTTTCATCCCGCAGTATGTAGTCTAATTGATATATAAGATAGTGTACGTAGAACTTATACGGTACCCGTTTATCCATCCTAACACTGTTTGTGAGGGCACTGATTGGAACCTTTTCCCCAGGCTGGTTTTCTTGAAAGCACATACTACTCATATTTTATGACTGGGGGGATGGCCGCAAGCGGCGAGGGCCGAACCTATATAAATTTGAGCAAGCCCATGATCGGAAGCACCGGAAAACGGACTCCGGAGCTCCGGAATTCTAACCCCAAAACACCCTTAATGATCAATTTATATAGGATCATTTTTCAGATAAAGAATAGCGCCTACTGGCGCCTAATAGATAAGAAGTAGCGCCGCCCGAATGCTTAACCTTGACCAAGGTTGAAGCTTTGAGGGGCTTTATGACTGTAGGATAGTGTATTTTGCTGCCAACTAGTAGAGTTATTATAGGCTTCAGTGTACCACAAGAGCTACGGAGGACAAACCGAAGTAGCGGCAATGAATTTCGGGAAAACCCATTATCTACCGGCACCAGAAATTCCGGACGCTGTTTTCCAGAGCCGTTTTCCGGTGCATCCATCAGCAAAACAGGTGTGCGCTGGACAGTGCTGGACAGTGCCTGACAGTGCCCACAGAGCCCACAGCCCACAGCGCCGACAGCACTGACAGTAGACAGCGCTATTCAAAGCTGTTGTGTTGTTGCCATGGAAATTTAAATAGCAACTGAATTGAGCGCTGTAGGGACTGGATTGCATGCTGTCCAGCAACAATTCATTGCTGTCCAGCACACCCAGGTTTTGCTGATGTCCGATCAGGTCTGATATGTGCTCACCGTTGAAGAACTCATATGCCAAGGTTGGTGCCGAAATGAACTGAATGATGTTGACACATCAAGTGGTGTTGAATTCATCACAACGACAGGACACTTTGCAAACAAAAACATTTTGTTCCCTGGTGGGAACTTATTGTTTTTAAATACCTTTTTCAGTTTCAAAGACGGTGAGCATGCCTTATGGAGCAGCCGTTAGATTATTTTGCCTATAGTTAATTTGTTAAGGAAAGGGAATTTACAGTAGCAAGAATAAGGCGACTCCATACTCTACAGAGGGAGGGTATTGGATCAGAAAATTGATCTTGGGGGAGTTTCTATGTACCACAAAGAAAACATGAACCTGGTACAGGTAGACAAAAAAAGTGTAGATTAACATGTGATTGGTGACAAGCAAATGGTCAGCATGAGTATTTAAATGAGAACATGCCCAAATGGAGCTATGGCAAAGCAGGACTTTCGGATACAGAGACCTAGCCTATAGGTTCGGCAATTACATTTCTGCAATGCATATTTCCACGCCTCCGCCTGATGACACACTTTGATGCATGGTACGTGTCAAATTTGAATTGAATTTTTGAATTAACTCTGTGAGTGTTGTACAGAACTGAATTGCTGTAACAGAACTGATCCCAACCATTCTGTAAACCATTATGCCAAAAGGCTGGCAATGCCAAATCTGTTCAGCATTGTGGGATCTGCTATATATACCACTTTGTGCACTCTCTCACTGTTATACTCAGTAAGGCAATGCACATGTCTGTATCAGACATGTCACTTTTTGTGACAATTGCGCTTGTACAGTGCTGTACAACACTGTACAACACTGAATTGTGCTTATACAGGGCTGTCAGTGCTGCAAGTGTTGTGGACAAATACCAGTTTTGCTGATGATTTATTGTCAGATATAAATTCTAGCAACCCATTTAAGTTTCAAGACAAAATGTAGTATAGTCCATTTTATATGAGTCATGACATCCAGAGTTTCCTATTTGATTAGGCCATCCGATCTGGTAGAGGAATGGTTTTCTGATGCTTGAAATTTAGGTATTGGGGAATCAGAAGAATATTGAGAGCCAGAGTTAGAAACTTACCAAAACAGAACCACCATATTGCTCCTCAAGGGCAGTGTCAATGTCAACTCTTGGTGTAGAATTAGCCAACATTTTTGGATTGGACACCGCAGTTGATACTAAGTTCTCGAGGGCAATGACTGCCATCCATGGGTATGTTTCTGAGAGGAGTTTGAAATATACTGCCTTGTATTTAGACTATAAATTGATTACGCCGGGATACATATTCATAGTGGTAGGCGCTCTTATTAGTAGATTGACTTACCTTGCTAGCATACTGTTCATGTATACTACAAGATCCATAAGCAATCATTACTATGTTTGATTAAAAGGATACATACATTTGCTACACAGCAGAAGTCCAAGGAAAAAGTAGAATGTGTTAGATATTGCAAGAAACTGTTATTGTTGGGGTCAGGTTACAACATGTGGGTAGCCTGAGGGAGAGCTACTAACTAATATGAGATTCAGTGCAGCAGCAACGGATGTCAGTATACCACGATTAATGGCATATGTAGTCAGTTTTTGAAGAATTGTATTAGTGCTATAGATGCAAGACATGAACGCAAAGACATTGGGAATTAGACAAGATGCTGACGATTTTACTCCAGAGTGGCGGCTCTTTAATTTGATAAAAAGGGCCAATGTGATTCCAATGTCACACGCAACAGATGCAGCTGATTCCACCGATGTGATTGGCTGGATAATATAGAAATTGGGATGGTTAGCTCCAAAACTTGAGCTGAAGATATGATTGACCTTTGTGCGATCAATGCTTGCGAAAGAGTCAAGAATTGCTCTAGCAATAGGTCAGATACACACCAACATTTTTAGCTCAAACAAGAGCTTACATCTCAACAGTTTGGGCTAGAAAATGAAATCCTTTCGCATGATTGAATGAACAATGATTGATGAAGACATACCTATTCCCGCCCCAATTTGCGGAGAGCGAGTAGCATCTATGTACAGAAATTGTTTGAAATATATATGATTTCAATTTTGGTGCTTACAATGATTATGGCAAAAGTCGGCCTTTTTTCATCCACTAAAATAACGTGTTGGATCATCAAAACATCTTTTTCAAAATACATCAACCCACAGCGGTAGATGGAATATCCAAAGTATCTACAAATGGAAGCATGCGTGAATAGATGAGTGAAGCTTTTTAGCATGGCATTGTAGACATACATTTGAACAATAAATGCCGATGTATACTTTCAATCAATGGTTAGAAGAATAAAATACCATTTAAATCCTGAGAATATTAATTTGGCTTACACCTGCTATAAGTTGAAGCTAGTATTCAAATTGTCAACATGCATGCAAATAATCTCGCGCAATACTAACTGAGCCCAACCTGTTGACCTTGATTAGTAGAGCATTCTCAAAACTCTGAATATCTTCAAACATACCAGTAATATCCGCCAAAGCTCCAATGTTTCCAAAATTGTCAATCAATGTGACATATGTATCGGCAAATAAAACCGTGATTTGAAGAGTTTCCGTTAATCTTTTAAGCCTCCCGGCTTTAATTAGGAAGTCTCAAGATTCATTTCGATTGAAAAGCCCACGTCAACAGCGAGACCTGGGAATTATGGATCAAACTGATTTGAAATGATGGGCCAATGGCTTACAATCAGCTTTACACTCCAATGGTCTTTAGGGTACCAGTGAAAGTACAGCCAGACCTGTAATAATCCCATACCATAAACAGGCTACCAGTTTTATTCAATAAGCGCTTATAGAAATGTAATGGAGGTATACATAGTTTCAAGCCAGATCGAAACAAGCCATACACCGAACGTCGAAGCAAGAGGGCTAGCCATCGTGGGATTTGGTACGAGGCGGGGGATTTTGGTACGAGGATAGAAATTTGGTACGAGGATAGAAATTCTAATGTTGGTATATATATATAGTTTCCGGAATGTAATAAACATATACAACATATCATTTGACCGTGATTGCCGGATCAATTCAGACCGAGGATTCCGGACCGCAAAATTATGCCCATGATTAAGCGCAAATGCGTCAAGAAGTTGAAACATTTCCTCTTAGATGATGTTGAGGTATTTACCTTGCAGTATTTTTTTTATGCCTATATTTACCTTCTACTGTAGTTTTGGGCCGTATTCTTTTACAAGTGCATATATTTTCACACTGGTCCGTGGAACCTCCGTGAAAGAGCTGAGCTTCGGCTGAAAGTAAGTACTTGAAATCTATGAAGCTGGCAGTGACGCGTGACGCATCCATACATAGGCGAACACATTTATGGTCCATCAATTTTCATCAGAAGGTATCTAATACTCACTGAATCGAATACGTTGGCGCATTTTGGCGAGACGCATATGCACTTTGGACATACATCAAAAATATGTGACGCATTGCCGAGACGCATAATTCTGCCTACCGGTTCTACAGTGCTATGCATAAGGGTTTACCGAACTGCCTTTTCCTCCTGTTTATTGTCAAATGTAGCTTTCGGAAGTCCAACCCATCCCGGTCCTGTCAAAGATCCCGGTCCCGAGAAGCCGAGTCCGGGAAACCAGCAGGTCTCGGGATCAGGTCAGCCCGGGTTTCTCTACTTGAACGAATTTCACACAGATCAACGTGTATCTATGTTTTACATGGTAAAAGTAATCTAAGCACATTACTACATAGAAGAAAAAACCCAAGTAGCTCATAAACT